>MU223858.1:2759080-2771253 GCA_018584345.1 Thuja plicata
GGTGGCCGTACACATGCGGGGTATGGTCCTGAAACAGACATTTTGAAAAAGAGGTTTTTAAACATGCGTACTAAATATATTTTCTACTATGTGGGTATTTAAATAAATTACATATTTGAAAAATAGAATCTGAGCACTACATTTTCTATTAGTAAAGTTTTTTGATATTCAATCTCTAAGTGCCTCAAATTTTGACATCAATTGACAGACAACTTGAAAATTAGGGAAAACACTTCCACTTTTTGCCCAAAAAGTGGACTCAACTTCTTGCTGGCACCCCTTTATATCCAATGATCTTATCCTAAAAATAATTCTTCTACACATACTTTTCAAGTGTCTTAGGTTATTGTTTAGGTTCCTTCTCTTTTTAATCTAATTCTTTTTTATCTTTTGTAGCATCCTTTTGTTCTTCTGCAAAAATAGAAACATCTTCAAAAATAATCTCGAGCTCTAGAGTAGTCTGGCTATGATGAAGGTCAACCAAAACAAAAAGTAAGGTTATCCCGATCAAAAGTGAAAGAAAAGGCTCAAACCAAATTGCATGTGACTAAGAAAGAAGGCATATGGAAACCTTAGCTTGATAGATCGAAATGTACGCAAGGATATGGGGTTAGAATCAAATTGATTAGCTTGTGAGGTAAGTATCTATATTGAGATTATAGGATTCAATTTCTTTGCACCAATAATGTCATGGAATGTTAGGCCCTTATTTATAGACTCTTAATGACTTACACAAAGAAAATCAAGGCATTGGTCATTGAAGGAGATTCTTACTTGGCTGTAAGACAAATGCAAAGTCAATACTCTTTTAATGACAAATGGTTGAGTGTATACTACAACAGAGTATGGAGGCTAATTAAAGACTTTGAAGCTTTCAACATCAATTCCATTCCAAGGTTAAAGAACAATTTAGATGATGCTCATTTCATTTTAATTAGCTTTCTCCAATCCATGGATGGGTCAGGATTGAGGAGGTTCTCAATAGAATTGATTGCTGATCCCACCATACTAGACAACAAATTTACAAGTTTTCCAAGATGAAAAACACATCCTAGAATTCATTATGCGCAGTGGTATTTTAAAGAAGAAAAATTGACAATGAGGGTCATGATAGTTTAGAGTTTGGAAATGAAGGGATTATCAACCTCCAGAAAAATACCATTCTCAAAGGTATAGTTTCTTTAGAAATGATGTTTGATATTGATGAAGTGACAATATGTAGAATTCCACAATTGACCCTTTGTAGATTTGAGTACAAAGTACATAATCTTCCTACATAGGAGCATAAGAGAGAAGTACTAATTATTAAGATCTGTACTAGACAAGAGAAGGGAGAACTTTGGTAGCTTGTCCAAGAATAATGTGATGTCATTTCATGGAGTTATGATGAAGTTAATACATTTGATACTTTGGTGATAGTGCATAATATACCATTGAAGCTAGACTCCAACATTTTCCAATAGAGGAAAAGACTAGTCAATGCACTAATACAACCCCTCATTCTATTAAAGGAAGTGAAAAGATTGTGATATTTCTATTAGGATTCAAATTTTTAGTTTTTTGAGTCAAACTCATTGTCCCATGTTTCTGGAGTAGTGGGTCAAATAAACCCATCTCTCATGAGAATGAATGGAACACTTAGTACTAATTGGATCTATGTATAGAGGTGAAGCACTGAGACTTCTAGGGAGGACACCCACCCCAATAGTACTCTATCTCAAGTGTGTTTAACTATAGAGTTTCCTCCATGGTTAAACCCACTCTTCTTGCAACCCCATTTAAAAAACCTTCACCAAGTGTTGTGACTTATGAACCATTCATTATAAATCCCCTTAAGCTAATCAATTAATAAGTAGGAGATATTTTCCACAACAAAGTCGAATTGTGATATTGCTACCAGGATTCAATTGTGTAGTTTTTTTAGTCAAACTCAATGAACCATGTTTCATGAGTACACATTCACACAAAACCATCTCTCATGAGAATGAATGGAAAAATTAGAACTCATTGGATCTAGGTGATTCTCATAGAGGTGAAGCACAAATACTTCCTAGAAGCTCACTCATCCTGGTAGTACTCTAGCTCGAGTGCGCTTAACTATGAATTTTCCTCCATGGTTAAACTAACTCTTCTTGCAACCCCATTTGAAAAAACCTTCACCAAGTGTTGTGATTTATGAACCATTCATGATAAATCCCCTTAAGCTCATCAATTGATAAGCAGAAAATATTTTTAACATCAATTGAAATTGTGATATTGCTATCAGGATTCAACTGTGTAGTTTTTGGAGCCAAACACATTCACCCGTGTTTCATGAGTAGTGGTTCACATGAACCCATCTCTCGTGAAAATGAATGGAACACTTATCACTCATTGGATCTAGGTTATTCTCACAGACATGAAGCACCAAGACTTCCATAGAGGTCACACATCCCAGTAGTACTCTAGCTTAATCATGCTTAACTATAGAGTTTCCTCCCTAGGTAAACCCACTCTGGTTGCAACTACATTTGTAAAACCTTCACCAAGTATTTTTCCTTATGAAATATCATTAGAAAGCACCTTAAGCTCATCAATTGATAAGTAGGAGACATTTTCCACATCAAGTCAAATTGTGATATTTCTATCAGGAGTCAACTATGTAGCTTTTTGAGTCAAACTCATTGACCCATGTTTCATGAGTAGAAGTTCAGAAAAACCTATCTCTCATGACAATTAATGGAGCCCTTAGCACTCATTGGCTCTAGATGATGCTCACAGAGCTGAAGCATCGAGACTTCCCAATAGGTCACCCATCCCACTAGTACTCCAACTTGACTACCCTTAACTATGAAGTTTCCTCCATGGTTAAACAAACTCTGCTTGCAACCCTATTTGAGAAACCTTCACTAGGGGTTGCACCTTATGAACCATTCATTAGAAAGTCCCTTAATCTCATCAATTGATAAGTAGGAGATACTTTCCACAACAAGTCCAATTTTTATATTGCTATTAGGATTCAATTGTGTAGTTTTTTGAGTCAAACTCATTGACCCATGTTTGATAGGTAGTCGTTCACACGAACCCATCTCTCATGAGAATGAATGGAAAACTAAGTGCTCATTGGATCTAGATTATTCTCAAGAAATGAAAAGTACCAAGACTTCCTTGGAGGTCACCTATCCTATTAGTACTCCAACTCGAGTGCACTTAACTACAAAGTTTCCTCCATGGTTAAACCCTCTTTTCTTGAAACTCCATTTACAAAACCTTCACCAAGTGTTGTACCTTATAAATCATTCATTAGAAATCCCCACTCATCAATTGATACCTAGGATATATTTTCCATAGCAATTCAAATTGTGATATTTCTATCAAGATTAAACTTTGTAGGTTTTTGAGTCAAACTTAGTGACCCATGTTTCATGAGTACTGGTTCACATGAACCCATCTCTCATGAGAATGAAGGGAACACTTAGCACTCATTAGATCTAGGTGATGCTCACAAAGATGAAGCACTGAGACTTCGTAATAGGTCACCCATCCCAGTATTACTATAGATCAAGTATACTTAACTACAGAGTTTCCTCCCTGGTTAAACCCACTATGCTCCCAATCCCATTTGTAAAACCTTCACCAAGTTTTGTGCCTTATCAACCATTATTTAGAAACCCCCTCAAGCTCATCAATTTATAAGTAGAAGATACTTTCCATAGCAAGTCGAATGAATTATGCACTTATCACTCGTGGATCTAGGTGATGCTGATAGAGGTGAACCACTGGGATATCCTAGGAGTCACCCATCCCAATAGTACTCTAGCTCAAGCATGCTTAACTACGAAGTTTCTTCCCTCGTTAAACCCACTCTACTTGAAACTTCATTTGTAAAACCTTCACCTTGTGTTTTGTCTTATGAAAAATTCATTAGAAAGTCCGTTAAGCTCATCAAATGATAAGTAAGAGATATTTTCCACAACAAGTCGAATTATGATATTGCTACTAGGATTCAACTGTGTAGTTTTTTGAGTCAAACTCATTGACCCATGTTTCATGAGTAATTGTTCACCTGAACTTATCTCTAATGAGAATGAATGGAACAATTAGCACTCATTAGATCTAGGTGATGCTCATAGAGGTGAAGCACCGAGACTTACCTAGAGGGCACCTGTCCCAGTAGTACTCCTTCTTGACCACTCTTAACTATAGAGTTTCCTCCATGGATAAAACCACTCTGCTTACAACCTCATTTTTAAAACCTTCACCAAGTGTTGTGTCTTATGAACCATTCATTAGAAATCCCCTTAAGCTCAACAATTGATAAGTAGGAGATATTTTCCACAACAAGTCAAATTGTGATATTTCTATCAAGATTCAACTGTGTAGTTTTTTTATTCAAACTCATTAACCCATGTTTGATGAGTAGTGGTTCACACGAACTCATCTCTAATGAGAATGAATGGAACACTTATCACTCACTAGATATAGGTTATGCTCACAGAGGTGAAGCACCGAGACCTCCCTAGAGGTCACCCATCCTAGTAGTACTCTAGCTTGAGCGCTCTTCACTACATAGTTTCCTCCATGGTTAAACCCGCTCTGCTTGCAACCTCATTTATAAAAATTTCACTAAGTATTGTGCCTTATGAAAAATTTCTTAGAAACCCCCCTAAGCTCATCAATTGATAAGTAGGATATATTTTCCATAGCAATTCAAATTGTGATATTACTATCAAGATTTAACTGCGTAGTTTTTTGAGTCAAACTCACTGATCCATATTTCATGAGTAGTGGTTCACGTAAACCTATCTCTCTTGAGAATGAATGGAACACTTAGCTCTCATTGGGTCTGGATGATGCTAATAGAGTTGAAGCATTAGGACTTCCCCGAAGGTTACTCATCCCAATAGTACTCCAACTTGAGCACACTTAACTACTGAGTTTCCTCTATGGTTAAACCCACTCTTCTTGAAAATCCTTTTTCAAAACCTTCACAAAGTGTTGTGCCTTGTGAGCCATTCATTAGAAAGGTCCTTAAGCTTATCAATTGATAAGTAGGAGATATTTTCCACAACAATTCAAATTGTGATATTGGTGGATGCTAAGATCATATTTACAATAAGACACTCCACATGGGTGGCGAGTCTAGCACTTGTGTGTAAGAAGAATGGAGAGATCAAGTTATGTGTAGATTTTTTCAATCTAAATACAGCATCAAAGAAAGACAATTATCCCTTGCCCTCATTAGAGAAAGTAATCCAAATTGTGAAGGCAGAAGAGAAACTTAAAATTGCTTTCACCACCAATGAGGTACATTTTCTTATCATTGCATGTTATTTGGATTAATCAATGATAGTGCTACCTTTCAAAGTGCAATGGGTATAGCTTTCAGAACCTTTGTAGGAAAGTTTATTAGCATTTACATGGATGATTTAATAGTCTTCTTGAAGAATTGTGCAGATCATTTTGGTGACTCATATAAAGTACTTTAGGGATCCCAAGATTCTGGTATCTCTTTGAATCCTAAGAAGTGTATCTTTGGGGTAATTGAAGGGTATGTGATTTTTGAGAAGGGTATGGCTATTGACCTAGCAAGAATTGGAGAACCCCAGTCCCACTTTTAAGATAATAAACCCAACCATTTCATATCCTTTAGAAAATAATTTTATGAAATCTCCAATTTTAACATAAAGGAGAAGGATAGTTTAACTATATGTCCAACTTAAAATCTGCATTATTTACCCCCACTCATTTTTACAGAGCCTCCAAATAAATAATTTTAGATGTAACCTTGTATAATATCTTATATCATATTTTTATAGTCCCAAACATATGGTTCAAGGTTAGTAGTCAATAGGGACCACGTCTAGGAAACACCCAAAATGTACCATTTTCTCTACTTATTAATTAAAAATTACAATAGACTTTTCCACTTTTACAAAGTCGGTCGATGTGTGGAATAATCTAATGTGACTTTTGTGGTCTTACAGTTGTTGCAAAATAGCTGCGAAATAGCTGGTCGACTTAAATTGTCAAACATTTTTGATGTTCCTGACGTAGCTTTCATACAATCCAAAATAAAGGTTGAAAATATCAGGTCTTCTTTAAAGTCGGTACTGACAAAACATTTGGAATACACATATTTTAAATTTAATAGAGTTTGTTTCTATCATTATATCGCTGGTTAAATCGAGTCTACATTTGTTGTCTTCAACAAGGAAATAATATGAATGTGATGAGTCTACATTTTAGCATCATTGAAGGGAGGCATAGTCAATTTGTCTTATATTATATTCATAAATATATTTTATCTGTCACATAAACAATTTACAAGGAAGCATAACATCCTATTTTGTCAAATTTTCATCCCTTAACACCATTGATCTATTGTATAACAAATTTGAGGGCAGTATCCCCTGTCTCTGTTGCAGCTTCGAAAATTAAGTAGGCCAAGTCTAGAGCACAACCAGCTGTCAAGAACAATTCCAGATTCTATTTCACATATTTCTAGTCTAGAATCATTGTTCCTATCTTCCAACCAATTAACAGACAAATTTTCACTTTAGCTGCTAGAAAATGTAACTCGCCTTCAATGGTTGGACCTTTCCGACAAAAAGCTTCTTGTTGACATCTCTACAAGCTAGGTTCCTCACTTTTCTCACCTACTATTTCTTCATTTGGGATCTTGCATTATAGAGGGAAATTTACCATTATTTTTGTCTAAGCAATATCAGTTGCAAGTGATTGATTTTTCAGATAACAACATTGTGGGACATCTTCCTTCATGGCTATGGGATCTTCCAGAACTTCAATGGCTCAATCTTTCAAACAATCAACTAGAAGGGTGTCTACCACCCAAGATATCACATAATTTTACAATGGTGGACTTGCATGGGAATAGATTATATGGCTCTCTTCTTCCTCTTGATTTTGTTTCATCTATATTAGATCTGCCAAACAATGAGTTTAATGGCTCCATTCCTGCAAGACTTGGTACAGTTAACTCTTTATCATTGTCGAGGAATAATTTGACTGGACAAATTCCAAGTTCTATATGTGTCAGTCCATATTCCCTCATTGTTTTGGACTTGTCAAAGAACAAGTTGATTGGCATGATTCCTGCAAATATTGGGAGGTGTTTTCAATTATCAATTTTAAAATTGGCTCAAAATGTTTTACAACGAAAGATTTCAAAGGAGTTGGGAAATCTAATAGGTCTCTAAACACTGAATCTCAATGGAAACAAGTTGCAAGGTATTATTCCTTCATCCTTTTCAAATTACAGTTATCTCCAGGTATTTGATCTCAGAAATAATAAATTTGAAGGCAACATTCCTATTCGGATAGAAAATCTGGCAGATTTATGAATTCCCAGCTTAGGTTCTAATAAGTTTGTTAGTAGAGTTTCATCTCAGCTATTTAGAATGTAAAATCTTCAAATTCTAGATTTATCTAGTAACCAATTATCAGGAAGCATTCCTCTAGATCTTACCAAGTTACATGCTCTGCTCAATAATTCACAAAGTTTTGATGTGCAACATTACCAAGGTCAATGTAGTGAGTATTATGGAGAATCAAATTGTGCATTCAACTTTTCCGATGAAGTAACAGTTTGGATAAAAGGAAGGGTAACTACATAAGAAAAGATTATCAAAGCAGAAAAGTTCATGGATCTATCACATAATAAGTTGTCAGGTAATATTCCTCCAGAATTGGGACTCCTTAAGGGTTTAATTTCTCTCAACATATCAAAAAATGGTTTGAGTGGTTCAATCCCAGAATCTTTAGGAGCCATGGCTTACTTAGAGTCTCTAGATGTATCGAAAAATAAGTTGTCAGGAAAAATTCCTTCCCAACTCTTAAATGTCACATTCATTGCTGTGTTGAATCTTTCTGACAACATGCTTTGACAACATGCTTTCTAGGTTAATACCACAAGGGAAACAATTTTCAACATTTGAGGCTTCTTGTTTTCTAGGAAATCCCAAACTTTATGGACCACAACTTGAAAACATGACAAGGAGTTCTAGTTTGGGTAGGAAAAATAATCCCAATAATACAATTGGTATAAATGGGGATGGAAGCAGAGATGCAACTATAATGGATCGATGGTGGATAGTGGGAGTGGGGTTATGTTATGGAGTGGGATTTGCTACTGTGATTGCAGTTTTGTGCTTCCACCTAAAACGGAGATACACATGCTTTGCTTGCATGGATAATTTTATCTATTATCTTCTAGAATGATTGAACTTGATGATCAATCCTATCATAGATATGTACTTAAGATATGTGTTTTTTCTCATATTTATATTGGTTTATTTTTATTTTTCTACCATTTACTAGAAAACAAATAGTTTTTAGCTTAAATAACTTGTTGTATAGTGTGCTTTTGAGCTATTAAATACAATGTTTGTATTCGTTTAAAATTTGAATAAGGTAAACTAGACTACTAATTGCATTGAAGAATTAGACAAATGATTTGAGTACTAAAATCATGTATTTATAGTAGGTTTTGAAAGTGGTGTTAAACAAAGATCACAAAATGTATACACTTCTTTTCCCTTTCATTTCCTTAACTTTGTTATAAATGTCAATCATCATGAGTCACATGTAATGACTAGTATTTGCACCTCAATATTTTGTAGCTATGGTTTTATGTTTTAGTTTTTGCCCTCGCATGAATAGCATGAAATTTATGCATAGTATATATTGATGTGTTTCTCAAATCTTGTTTCAAAACAATCATCCATTTGTGCAAGATATTTTTTTTCAAAACTGTAAATAGCAATTCTATAAAAACTTTATTCCAAAATGTTTATTATTTTGTGCACATCAATATGACAAGTTGTCTATTTATAAGATGCAAAAATTTATATAATCATATAACAATCAAGTATACATAAACAAAATACACATACACACGTGAGGGAAATACCACTTAAAAAATGATTACTCCAGTTAGTTGGTCATTGTAGAGAATTAAGGATGCTTCACTTTGAAAATCATACAAAGAATAAAATTAAAAGAAATATATAGCTTGCCTAACGCATTGACAAACTGTAGTTTTTTTTACATTCTTATCCAGGCTAGATACTTTTTTTTCCAATGGTTTGTAATTTTTCATTCTAATTGCAATTGAATTAGTTTTAAAAATAAAAAAAATTCATGTTGTCCTGTTTTGAAATGTAGGAGATGAATTTATAAAGGTATTTTGTAACTCATGGCCAGATTCATATCTTAGACAAGTCTATAGAAACTATTTGTTCAAACTTCAAAAAACAACTCAATTGGTAGCATTTTTTATTTTTCTCTTCCAACACCAAAGAAATATATACATGAATTTTTATAAAGTATAGATAATTAGTAGGATAAAGAAAGTTGTAATCTTTATTGCATGTTGATTCTAGTTTGACTTTGAATGTGACAAAACAAATAGTTGCTATTATTATTTAAGCCATTTTCTTTTTCCTATAACTTACTATCTTCTAGTACACCATATTACTACTAGAGTGCGGATGCATCATATATAAAATAGATAGAACAACGCTTTGACATAGAGTCGTTTGTACAAATGTATAATAATTATCAAATATTTACATTTAAAAATAAAGTATAGGTATTGAGGGTAAATATTTAAAGAACAATTTAGAAATTGTTACAAATAATATAATTTGCAAAAGCAAGTCCATTTTTAAATCCTTCTCACTACAATAAAATGACATAAATTCAACAAATATATTCAGTTTCAAATTTTTTTTTTAAAAATATTGAGGCTATTTCCTCTAATAGTTTGATCAAAATAAAAAATTATTAATAATACCAAGAGAACAATGGTACATTGGAGGTACATTCAATTTTGACAATGTCTTCTATTTAAAGATAAAACCCTAAAGAGTACTTATCAGAAAACCATATCTTCAAAATACATAATAAACTATATAAATTTACATGAAAATTTCTAGATGTTTCTATTGATTAGAGTGCAACTTGGGTCATCTATGATCTCTCTATATCTATATTAGTGCCATTTACATAGTAAGATGGATCTCACAAATGATGAGCTTTTGAGACACCACTAGAATATGATCAAATAGTAATACAAAATGTGTACAAGACAAGAATTTGACCCTTGATGTATGAGAGCTATTGCTTATTGTATATGCCACTTCTTGGTGGGTTTAACATTTGATTTTAAGATTAAATTTCTGTAAATTTAATGGTAAATGATTTGTGAGGTTGTGTAATATCCTTTGTAGCAATTTATATCATATTTTTAATTACTTAAATAACATGAGAAATTGCTTTGTTTAAACTAGAAAAGCTACAAAGAGTGCAACCAAACCCACGCCAAATCTGTAGGTCCTCTTTTTACTATTCTGGTGGTAATTAATTAAATCTTCTTATATCTTCTTGTTGGTAAACAAATTGTCATTGCGAGTGCTTCTTCAAAATTGACCTTGTTTTTGTAAGGAAACTCAAGTGCGGAAACAACTTCCTACACTAATCTCTATAGGAAAGTATTGTGCAAATTATTTTTAATCCTTACAATTTCAGATTCATTAACTAATTTAACAATGATATTGCAGCCACATACCATGCATACAGAAAATAGAGAATGACATAATGATTTACCCTAGGGAAAACCTTTCGGTAAAAAACCCCAGCACTCCAAAACCTGCACAATGTATTATCTTCAACACAACGGTTACAACACACTTGCAATGCAAGTTCTTTCAGGAGACAATCAACACTCTAAGATAAATCTAGTAGCACCAGATCATACCAACAATACACTCTTTTCGTATCCTTTCCTGTAACCCTAAAAAACACTTATATCATGTGCTTTCCTTTTTAGGGCAACTTCCAAGGATAGTCGTATTAGGGTTTTACCATTCTATGAGAAAATAGGAACTTTATCAGTTGCCACATGTCTTGCATGTCTTCACCTTCACTGAAATCTCCTAGAAATAGCTCTTATGTGTCATAGGAATGTGTCATAACCATTTCAACCATGATCTCCTTACACACAATTCAAGATGCCAACACATCAAGTGGAGTGACACATCAACATGCCAACTAGACATGTACACTCACACTTAATTACATTATTTGCAAGAAAATACATTTTACAAAACAAATAATAAGAATAGGAATTATCCAAGATTGAGACACCTTATTCCTAACATTCTCCCACTTGTTGAACACCTTGTAAGAGAAATAGGAACATAACAGGAACTAACTGCTATAGGCCAAAAGGCCCATAGACTCGAAACACCATCTAAACTTCACAGTGCCCACTGGTTTTGTTAATGCATCTGAAACATTCTTCACAGTATCTACCTTCTCCAAATTTGCCTTTCCATCTTCCACCATATCTCTCACAAAGTGAAATCTCACATCAATGTGCTTCGTTCTTGCATGGAAAGTTGGATTCTTTGCAAGGCAAATAGCACTCTGACTGTCGCACCAAATAGTAATCTGTTCTGCATCAACACCAACATCAGAACACAATCTCCTAAGCCAAATGGCTTCCTTACAAGCATGAGTAGCAGCCATGTACTCAACTTTTGTAGTGGACAAAGAAACCACATGTTGTCGCTTACTCATCCAACTGATGGCACCACCAAACATATTGAACACATAAGCACTGGTGGATCTCCTGCTATTAATATCACCTACCCAATCTGAATCCACAAACCCATGAATACAAACTGAATGTGGAGATCCAAAAGAGTTACCATGGTAACATATGGAGTAATCTGATGTACCCCTCAAATATCTGAATACTCACTTAACTGCATCCCAATGTACCCATCCAGGGTTAGCCATAAGCCGACTCAGGACTCCCACTGCTTGGGAAATGTCTGGTCTAGTACAGACCATAGCATACATACCACTACCAAATGCACTAGCATAAGGTACTCTACTCATGTCCTCCACCTACTAGGAGATTTTGGACAATCATCTACAGATAACTTTGTTCTCACTGAAAAAAGAGCACATAGTGGTCTACAATCTTCCATGCTGAACCTGTCCAACACATACTTCACATACTTACTCTGACTCAACTAAAGTTTTCTGTTAGACCTGTCTCTACTGATTTCCATACCCAAGATGTACCTTACTGCCCCAAGATCTTTCATCTCAAACTGTGCTGACAACTGAGATTTAAAATCAGAAATCATACCCTTACCCTT
>MU223858.1:2779887-2803010 GCA_018584345.1 Thuja plicata
GACACATCAACATGCCAACTAGACATGTACACTCACACTTAATTACATTATTTGCAAGAAAATACATTTTACAAAACAAATAATAAGAATAGGAATTATCCAAGGTTGAGACACCTTATTCCTAACAGTTTTTCCTATGAGCAGTGACAACCGTGCCAAGAGTTGGAGAGATCGCAACTAGATCACAATCTAATCGCAATCTTCCTCTGCATTTGAGAGGGGCAGCTCCCTCGTATGATAGGGATATTTGTATTTTCTAAGTAATTTTCACCTGAAAGTACAAAAAGGAAACAAAACAAAACTAAAGGAAATAGATGATAGAAACCCGAATAGTAGACATACGAATGCCATATGAGATTCCTAAATGACAACAAATTACAAAAGGGTTTTAAATGCGAGATAAATTGGATATGTGAAATTGATGAAAGAAAAGAAACATGCTTCAACATATGAGTAAACATGTAGCCTCAACATTTCTAACCAATATACCAAGGTGCGAACATGCTTGATCTTTACATATATCCAATGTACTTAAAGGGATCATCAATTTAACATACAAGAAATAGATAACCATAACTAGAAAATACATTTAAGACATATGAGTCAAATGCATTCTTGGTTATTCTTTTGAAAATATACAAGTTCAAAATTCTTCAAGTACTAAGTATGAACATAGAAGCTCTTTGTAAATTTCTCCACACAATTCAGCACAGTTTCCCCCCTTTGCAAAAAGTTCTCCTCCTTTTACATTACATAAGCCTTCCATTTACAGAGTCGCCCTAATAACTAACTTGTGACTACCTTTTCGGATTAGTAACTAACCAAGTTAGAGTGTTGAAGTGACACATTTTTACAACTAACTCTAACTTTTTATAAAATAAAAGTCAAAATCCTAACTTTTATAATGACTAGAGCCCAAAAGCTAACTTTAACTACAATAGGTGACAAAATTCACTTTTTACAAATGAACAACTTGAATCATGTGATTTTCAAGTTAGAATTGTGTTGAAGTATTTATCCATCTTCATCTGCATCATTTATCCCGGAACGATCGCACCATCAACTCTTCGTTTACACTACAGAGTGTAGTTATACAGAAACATGTAATCTTCAAATTGTAACTATGATTAAATAAGACACTGAGTCATCTCGTAATTTGATGGGTATGTTGGTCTGCAGCCATTCATCCAGAACATTCCTTCAAAGAAACACACTCCAACTGAATTAATCGAATACTTCCTAAAGCCGATTCTTCAAATCACTTTTGCTGCGTAATCTTACATTTACTGCGTTCCATGAGATGTCACTCCTTTGAGGCTTTCTGTCAATCAATGAGTTGTCAATCAATAAGTTGTCAATTGTTCCACTCTGTGTATGCCTGTCTATGTATGCGGCTACAAATACAATATTTGATGAAGGTTCATATATGCTTCGGTCGATGTCCATAACCTGTTTCAAGGCGCCCATTTTGGTGAAGGTCGTGAGGAGAATAGTTGTGGTGGGAGTGGATTATAGCGCTAAACCTCTGCTTTGTATGCTTGAAACTTTCTAAAGACTTTTCAAAACAAATCTTCTTTATGTATATGTTGTTGTAATTCATGCTGCCACCCGCAATCTTCCTTGGCCATGAGAAAACATTTCTTTGGGGGGTGTTTAAAATAGCCTGTGTGCCAAGCTGATGTTCCACATTTTGCAATGTAATTCTATCAAAATATTTATTAAAGTCCAACTTCTGACCGCATTCCTCTAATATCCATTATGGTATCACTTTCTCACAACTTCCTATTTTTGCTACAGTAGGGAGAATGCTGGCAATATCCTTCATGAATCGGCATCATACCTGCAAATTGCATTTTGTTGAGATTGTTTTATTTAGCTCTATCAACAATTTACACCCACACTCACACGATGACTTTTGTTTAGCACATTTTATCCAACAATTCACATTCTTGTTAATATCTTTACACTATGCAATGACTATCGAGTTGCACTTGTAGTTACAATGTTTAACAAAAAACCATGTTTTATTATTCTCCAATGGGTGTCGACGCTTATTCCAAGCTCCCACCTTGGCTTGCATATTCATTTGATTGCCGCCTTTTCTAGAATGCATTATGTCAAACAGTTTCTCTTGCTTTCCCTGTTAATGGTTCCACCTTCGACATGCATATCTACCGGAGAATTATCCAACTATAATATCAAATTAAATCTGTGCCCACCGTGTTTTGTTTCCTAATAATTGCTCCATTAATTTCCATTACTTCAATGCATTATGATAAACATCTAACATGGTTTGAGACTGAAATTCTTCAAAGCATTATGTCGAATATCTTGGCCACACTGATTATGATCCCCCATTTTATATGCATGTCTACAAGCCATCACCAACTGTAATATCTAACAGAAAATATCCCTTATTCTTTGTGTTATGCTCAATCTCCATAGGCTGTTGCGTCTCTTTGAAAGTTTCCGAAGCCATTTCATCAAATGCATCTTGTACATATGTTGCAATCATCAAATCTTATGAGATGACATCTATTTGGGGCAATTTGTCAAACAATTCACTCGCACACTACAATGAAAGTTGTCATGGGAACGAAGGTCGATCATGGAATTTGCAACCACAACGTTTGATCATTTCTCCTATCCACTTAAATGGATGTTTGTAATCAGGCTCTAAGGCTCTCATCACATTGTATGAAATGACATATCTTTGATGCATTTGGTAAAACAAGAGTGCTCCACACATCATCACAACACTCCCAATTTGACACCTGCGGCTTTTGGCTTTTGACAAGACTGTGGAGTGCGGTTTATAGAAGCCGATACGATTCATTTCAATGTTTTTAAATCTTTCTTCAATGATTCACCAGTGCTCACACAACAATCATTACATTCCTTAATAGACATCCATACAAGGCAAATATCTCTTTCTGGTTTGGTATTGAAATGCTAGTCTTACTCATGTGCTTTGCATGTGCTTATGCATTTCACATATACGAATATAATCATGACCATTGCAACCCCAAAATAAATCATTCATTTTTAATGATTTAATGAAGCCCTATACCTTGTTCATACTCCCACATTTTTCACACATACTTTTACTGCATTGTACCTCCCGTCTGCACATGTTTGGAAATCTCCAAATTCTTTAAAACAAATCCATCTTCTTCAAACTGTATTCCATGTATCCATATTTCTGTGAGATATTTGGTTAAATAGTTTCCATGCCTGGTGTGGAGTACGGATTTACATCAGCCAACTATATTCTTTAAACTTTTCGGGGTTTTTGATTACCAATCCATTTTCTGAAAATCTGGCAATTGCTTCATCTTCAAGATTACACCAAGATTACACCTGCTAACCATATTATATTTTCTTGGAAGCTTCTGCAATATAGTTATAAAGTTGGAGTTAGGAGTTTGAGTTTGGTTTCTTGAAATTTGAAGAGGTTAGGATTAGGACAATTATTGGCAAAAGTTAGGATTCTAACTCTTAACTTATTAAAAGTTAAGGTTTGATATTGAGTGACAATGTTGAGGAAGAAGAGATGTTGACACGAAAGAATGAGATGTTGACCCTTAAATTTTAATAAGTTAAGATTTTTATTTTTTAATTTTAATTTTAAATTTTAAATAAATTTAAAATTAAAACACCGATTTCAAGAATGGATAACTTTTGACTTGCAGCATCGATTTGAGAAATTCAAAGTGCAGCACGATGCTGACAATGAGCCGGAGAATTTGGAAACATGAAAACACTAGGAACCCCATGAATTACTAACCTTTTTCAAGCTCAAATCTTGACATGTTTTGGTTATCTACAACCCGAAATGATGAGACTTTTAAAATTTGACTAAGGGCCAAGGAAAAGTATGTGCAAATAGACAGTCACATAGACCCCACAAATAACCTTGGATATGATTGAGATTTATTTTTTTTGGCCCTATTTAAGAAACCACTACAACACTTCCTCAAATCATTTCGTTTTAGCCTGTTTGGTAGCTAGAATATGCCAGGAATTGGCATTATCTAATTCTGAGTTTTGTTTCTTCCATGTTTGTGTCCATCCAAAAAAACTAGAATTGGAATTTTGAAATTCCAATTTTGCCCCAAAATAGGCAATATGCATCTTCCAACCAAATAGGTGGAATTTGAATTCCGAATTCTAATTCTAATTTTTATAAAAATAAATTTTAATATCTCGTCGGATCCGTGACTTCTTCGAACCTTCATTCTGATGCACTGTTGTATATTATGTTGCTATATACACACATGTGTATATATACACATGTGTGTGCATATGTGTATATACACACATGTGTGTATATACACACACATATGTATATATACACACACATATATACATAGGTGTGTGTATATATATACAGGTGTGTATATATATTCAAAGAAATTAAGAAATAAACAATTAAAAATCCTTATGTATATTCCCAGTCATCTTCCAAGTGAACCAAACGGGTCCAGCCCATATTCTAAAAATCATTTTCAAGACAAGTATATTCCAGAATTGAAGCATCTTCCAGAATTGACTATATCCAACATTTGGTATTCCAGCACCCAAACGAGCTAATTTCTAGAACTCAAGATTATGGGAATCGGGACCCAAACACAAATACGGTTCAAGGAAAACATGAAACTGATGACATGTAACTGATTGAATGTTTGATAATGTTAAAGTTGAAGATAATGCAAGACATTAAATTAGTTAATGGTTTGTATTGTCATTGATGTCAACTTAATATCATTTGTACGGTCATGTACACAATGCCAAAGACTTGAGAGAATCAATGGAACAAAGGTTATGCTTTCAGCAATACATAAAAGTCAAGTATTCACTAAGTGACAGATAACACCGACAGAGTGCACACCATCTGTAAAGGCAAAGAAGAAAAGTCACAGTGATACCTGACAAGAAGAAGATAGTGTTGCCTGACAAAGCAGAACCACAAGATGCCCGACGAGCTGAAAATAGAGTATCCTGATGAGTAAAAATCTAATGATGCCCAATGGACGGAGATCCCGAAGCTAACTAGAGTCACACCGACAGAACTGTCAGTTGTCACCGATAACTAACTAAAGAGTTGACCGACGGAACAGAGAGTTCAAAAAATGACAAAATATCTAGCTGACAAGAGCTAAAGATAGACTTAACTGTTGTTTTCTTTATTTTATTCAACCAGAGTTAAGTAATTGATTTAAAGAAGATTTTTATAGTTGACAAGAAGATAACTACGAGATAAATCAAGAGTTATGCTTTAAATCAAATTGGTAGGATTTGTTTTCACGCCAAGAATCAAGAATCAAGAATCAAGAAACAGTGAATATCATGTCTATAAAAAAGACAAGCTTAATTCATTTTAGAAGAACATTCACATGAAAAGGGGATTAAGGGGAGTGAATAGAAAGAGGATGCTGAAGAGAAACTGATGAAGAAGAACTTCATACAGTCCTGATCAATCAAGCTGAAGGAGAGCTAAATAATTCTGCAGACACCGACGAACAGTGAAGCACAACATCACAAAGTAGAAAATGTGGAGCACAAAGAATTGAATTGATATATTGATCAGAGAGATAATGTAATTAAATATATCTAAAAATCTGCAATTCAAAGTTGCATTAGAAATAGGTCATAGTGTTTTAGTTTAACCATTGAAGAATCAAGTCTCTTAACAAAGTAGGACTTAACAGTCTTCTATATATTGAGGTACATCCCAAGGAGTGCCAAAAAGGTTGATTCATGAAAGTAGCATTGGAATTTCCCGATACCTATTGAAAGTCTAAGAAGGAGGCTGATTCAAGGATGGTAGCAATAGATGCCCGATACTAAGTGACAATCTCTATGTATAAAATTCTCTAACAAGGTCACACTTAACAATGTGTTTGTAACCTTTAACAGGGTTGGCTCCTAACAGGGCTCACTTCAGAAGAGTGAAAATTTGGGGTATCGGTCCCAGTGGTTTTTCCCTTGAAAAGGTTTCTATGTTAAAAATTCAAGTGTTATATGTGTATGATTCATTTCTTTATTGTTTTGTATCTTGCATAGTTAACACTGGGTTGATGGGTGTACTTTGCTTATTTATTGAGTTCTGGTAAATAGTTATACTGCTTATCAGTAATCAAAGAGAATAAGGACAGACAAGGAAAACCAACAGACAATTAAATCATTATAAGTATTTCAAGGAATGCATCTTGTAGGGAATTAATAATCTGAGGTTTATTTGATTGGTGGTTAAGTTTGAAGGAAAAAATTTTCAGGCCACTGATTCACCCCCCCCTCTTAGTTATTATTAACAGAAACATAGAATGTGAAATTTTCATTTAATGCCATGACTTTTACTTCATGTGTCTACACCATAGAAGTTTGTTTAGCATCTTTTGTTCAAGATGTAGCTGGTTTTTGAAATTTGTTTTCTCTGATTGAACTAGCGCCATCAAGTGCGGTGAATATGGTGAATGTAGTAGTTAAATTCAGTTAGAAAACAAGAAAATAAATCCTTTTGTACAGGTTAATCTCTTTGGTAGTCTATTCAGATCCTTAATCTTCTACTCAACCTCATCTTTCAAGGAAAAAGATATTGAAATGAATTCTATTCCAAATAAGCAAATTTTGTTTGATATACTTTAGTTTGACACAAAATAGAACAACTTTGATCCCTTAATCCTGCATTCTGACCACCAATCTGAAACCAAATTTATAAAATTTGCATCCTTAAGGAACATATTTTCAAATTTAAACAGGCATGACTAAGGCTTATCTTCCCCAAAAATTTCCAATTAGATGGGGAAATGATCTGATCTTGAAGTTGGAGAAATGGAAGTTTTAAAGTCAAATGGAAAGATTGTGAGGTCACCTTTGAAGAAAAATCTATCTAATTTTTATAAAATGTTGTTAGGCCCAAGTCTCTTGTTTGACCAAGTGTACAAACCATTGTCTAGTTCTATTTCCATTAAATTATCTGATTGTAACCAATCCTTGAAATTAGTTTGGGTTTGTGACTCCTTTTGAGAACCACCCAGTTTGTCTGATGGATGAACTATGGCATTAAAGTCTCTTCCTAAAACGATATTCCCATATGCCCGGGCTAAAAGACATCTGCTAATATAATTAAATTTTTATATATAATATTTAATTAATATATTTAAGATAAATATTTAATTTATAACATGAATTATTTATTTACTTGATTTTGCCTTTTCTTCGATAAATTAATTTATACACTATTAACAATATTATATTAATGATATATTTTGAATATTTAATATAAAATATATTCTACTTATCAATATAATAATGATTTATAAATATATTGATAACATAATTTAGGGCGTTCTCCATGTTTTCTCACATTTTGCATTGTTCTCCTCGATTTGCATTCCCCAGATGCATGTCCCCTCACTTGGCTAGCGATGCTAGTGAGATATTTTCATACTTTCTCTAGTCATTTATGGTTTTAAATTTACAATTTCATTCCTTTGGCACTGGTATGGTCTCTAATAGGCTCCCATGGAGGCTGTGTCGGATGCCATTAATGAACCCTTAGGGCGTAATAAATCTACCTCCTCCTCCAATATGGCTAAGTCTTTCTCTGAAGCCATGGTGAAACCCATCTCCCCCGTTGCCCCTGGTGCGAAGTTTGTGTGTTGTGGTGAGAATGGAACCAGCAAATCCGGTAAGGACCCTGGGCTTGTTTTGCCACCTCTCTCCATTTCTCCCAATTCTAAAATGGTTGATGAAATTGTTAAAGAAAATAATATATTAAAAGACTGCTATTTTATTTGTTGTGGTTGAGATCGATAAATGCCCTGCTAGAAACTATTTAGATGATTGGTTTCACAATTTATGGAACTTGAAATTAGGTTTTCACATCTCCTTATGTAGATAGATCTAGAAAGGGTTATTTGTTATTTTCTTTGCTAACCCTAATTCACAGGCTGAGGTTTTGAAAAGAAAATATTGGTCGGTTGGAAACACCTCCTTCCGCGGTCTTGCCTGGACTCCAGAAGCCATACATGAAGAATTTTTAGCCCTGTCTACTCCTAGATGGATTCTCCTTAAGCAAGTTCCCACATTTCTCTAGCGATTTCTCCCTCAATTGCTGGAACCCTTGGGAAAAGTGGCCAGGATGGAGGAAACCAATCGACTTGTCCCCCATATGGATTCTAGGGCACTTATCTCGCTAAAACCAGGCATTGACATCCCTGATACTCTAGAAGTTAATATTTTCAATGATATTTTCTCTTTCCCTATCGAGATCCTTGGTGAACTTAATGCCTTCTTTCTGTCTAAGGGTGAAGCTCACCTGAGAAAAGACTACCCTATTATTATTCATAAACAACCCTTTTCCAAGTCATCCACTACTTCTTCTATAGATACCTCTGGTAGGGTTTCTCTTGCGGCCAGTGCCTCTCATAAGCCTGAATATG
Source organism: Thuja plicata (assembly GCA_018584345.1). NCBI lineage: Eukaryota > Viridiplantae > Streptophyta > Pinopsida > Cupressales > Cupressaceae > Thuja > Thuja plicata. The sequence goes on from MU223858.1 coordinate 2,788,335, forward strand.
ATTTTCCTTCCCCCGCTCCTCTTTAGATTCCCTCTCCCAGTCCCACCACCTAGGAAACTACCACACCTTCTACAACTCCCCAATCAGTTGATAATGAGGATGGTTTTCAAATGGTTGTTAAGAAGATTAACAAGTGTAGAAGAAAAACTGCCTTGCATGCTATGACCAATTCTTCTGGTGCTTCTCCCACACCCTCTTCTATTATAATTGATTTAATCCCCCAAACCACTTCCACCAAAATTTATTTACCCTTTGCGTTGCATTCCAATATCTCCCCTGTGATGTACGACATTGCTCTATCTGCGCAAGTGCAAAATAAAAAGGGTTTTAAAGAAGTTGATGATGATTACATTTTTGAGATTATCCCTGTGAATGATTGTATTCCTTATCAAAAGTAATCCTCTGTTTTAATACCCCTAGATGTTGACTCAACCAAGAATCTCAATACGGATATGCACTTGGAGGTTTCCACTAAACTTAATTATGAGGATGAGGATTTAGCTAATTCTAATGATCTTCCCAAAGCTAAAAAAAGACCGTCCTTAGGGTTCAAAAACCAAAAATTCTTCAACTAAAAATCTTGCAGAAAACCTTGCTAATCCTATGGCTCCCTTTGTTGGTTCCATGAACTCCACTTGTGCCCCCCATTTGGTTCATCATGAATTGTGTTTCCTGGAATATTAGGGGTCTTGAATCCCTGGATAGGAAACTGATTGTTAAGCGATGTTTAAATGCTTTTAATTCCATAGATATTATGATGTTGCAAGAAATTAAAGCTACTAGCTTTATGTTGGATGTCAATCTTGATTATATTTGGAAAGATGCGATTAAATTTCATTCTAATCATCCTAGAGGCAAGGGAGGGGTTGGTATTCTCATTAACCATAGATGGTTTAAATTAATCTTGGATCATGGTATTTCTCCGTGTAATAGAGCTGTGTGGGTTACTATCAACTTCTAAGGCTTAACTATTGGCATCTATTCTATGTATGCCTCTAATGAATTTAAAGAAAGAGTTGATCTATAGGATTGGTTGTCCTCCCTTGCTAACATTCCTTGGATTTTTAGTGAGCATTTCAATATGATTGAATCCCAGGATGACAAAAGTGGTGGCCTCCCTTTCACCTAGAAAGACATAGAAAAGACTTAATGGAATAGGATGAAACATAATAAAAATACGTTTGACCCTCTATTCGGTGAAAGGAACTCTAACCCTAGCCTATGGTATACCTGGTGCAACTTTCAGAACGGCCCCTCTAGGATCTACTCAAGGCTTGATTGATTCTATGCCAACAAGAATTTTTTTCCTTTATCCCTGATAAAAAAGGTAATGTTATTACTGTTTCTCCGGCTGCCCTGTCACATCACCATCCTATCTCTGTTTATGTTATAGTTAATAACTCCATTCAACGGAACAAGTAGACTAACCCCAAATTCATTCTTAATACTAGTTTTCTACAGGATGAGGAAATTTTGGCTGCCATTAACTTAATTAGAGTCATCAACAAGAAAAAACTTGCCTTTCTTTTCCATATTGACAAATGGAATTTTAATATCATTGCTTGGCAGAATCTGCTGCAAGCCATTGGGAGGAAGATAGCCAAGGATTCTAGATTCTTTTAGAAAAATCTCTCCTCTGATCTTTACACTCCTGAGATTAACATTCAGTCTAACCCCTCTGATAGAAACCTTGTGTACCAAGTCTCTAATGCGAAAGATGCTCTTAGACAACATCAACATATCAAAACAAGAGGTGTTGTTATTAGATCCCATGCCCACTGGCTTCAATTTGGTGATAGGGGGTCAAAAATTTTCTTTAACCTCATTAAACAAAAACAATCTAATGAATCTATCGATAGACTTCTCATTAATGATAATGAATTTTTTGACACTAAAAATATTAAAAAGGATTTCTCCCACTTTTACCAAGATCTCTTTACCTCTAAAGATAATGATGAAGCCAGGTCCCTGAGAAACAAATATAGATCTTTTATTCCTACTAGAGAATTACCAACCAAGACTCTACTATGTTGAGTAAAAACATAACTGTTGAGGAAATTCAAAAATCCATCAATACCTTAAAAGATGACAAGGCCCCTGGGCCCGATGGTCTATCTATTGAATTGTACAAAGCCAACATTAGTTGGATCTATAATGACCTCAATCACATCTATTCTAAAGCCCTTGAAAGTGTCTCTCTGGGAGGCTCTATTAAAAGAGGAATCATCAAGTTGATCCCTAAAGATGGTGATAAGACTCTCATTAAAAACTAGAGGCCCATTACTCTCCTTAATGTCTCTTATAAAATTATTGCTAAGTTCATGGCCCTTAGATTGGAGAAGATTCTGCCCAAGTTTGTTTCTTCCACTCAAACTAGCTTCATCAAATGTAGGTACATTCTAGAAAATCTTATTACCAACTAGGAAATGATGAATTGGGCTAAATACTCTCAAAAAAATATGGATATGTTTCTTTTGGATTTTGAAAAGGCTTATGACAGAATTGAATGGGGATTTGTTCTCATGATGCTTGAGGCTTTTGGCTTCCTAGGTACTTCTGCAATACTGTTAAAATGCTGCTTCAAGATGCTATTGCCCAAGTTGATGTGAATGGTCCCCTTTTTTATCCTTTTACTCTAAGAAGATCTATTCAGTAAGGGTGCCCCCTTGCCCCTTCTCTTTTTGTGATTGTCTTTGATGCCCTTTCATATATTCTTAGAGACAACATTATTTAGAACTCCTTGTGTCAAGCGTGTCTCTTTACTAGATGACTCTGACTTGATTAATTGTCAATTTTTTGATTTCACTGATCTATTTTTTGAGCTCATTGAAGAAAATTTTGAAGGTTTACACAACAAGCTTAGTTTCTTTTGTACTATCTTCGGTGCTCACCTCTCTCAGACTAAATCTATTATCCTTGGCTGCACGGACTGACCTCCTGATTGGATATGCAAGTATGGCCATCAATGGGATGGCCCTTAGAAAGTTGTCTGATATCTTGGCATCCCTTTTTCTATTGAGCCATCTAGAAAGAATATGTGGTTTTGGATTAAAGAAAAAATTAGTAACAAGCTGTCTAAATGGCATATAGATCTCTTTCCTTGGCTGGCAGAATTTAGGTTTGCCAAAAAATTCTCTCTTCTTACAATGTGTATTACTCCTCTACCTAGATGTTTAGTAATTATCAGATCCTTGAGATCCAGAAGGCCATCAATAATTTTCTTTGGTTTGATGGTAAAGGAAATTCTAAGCTCCATGTTGTTAAATGGGATTGGTGCTAGACTGACAAGATCCTTGGAGGGCTGGGACTAAAGGACCTTAAGATTCAAGGGATTGCCCTTGCTGCCAAAAGGATCTTTCACTCTTTATAAGGTTTTGAACCTTGGAAAGTCCTAGTTAGGAATAACATTGAGCGTGGCTTCCCTAAAAATGCAAAGTTTTGGAAGAATCTTCCTTTGTGTGACATTATTTGGGGAAATTTCTTGGTTCTTGTTCAAGGATCTACTATTTTTTAACCCATTTGGAAGGTCTGAGAACATGTTAGAGTGTTGTTTCTTAACCTGGCTTTCCATGATAACAACCTCCTTCATGGTGAAAGGTCAATTTGGTGGAACCTTTGCCTAAATAGAAAACCCTTCACCCTCTCCCAAGGATTCTCTACCAGATCTTGAGTGAGTATGGGCATTTCTCAACTCATCAACCTCTTTGAGAATGACAAACTTATCTCCTGGGATGCTCTCAGATCTGAATTTAACATCCCTCGCTCTAAGAAAAAGACTTATAATATGATTGTCAAAGCTTGTTGTGACATCCTTGATACTTGACATATGGACTCCCACAAATTTCTTGGTCTTAAGTGGCCGGATGGTAATGTTCTGTTCAAAATTAAAGAAAAAAATATTTACAAAGTAATTGCTCATAATGACTCTATTATTAAACATGTGAAAAATCTTTGGTACTCTGATTTAGATGTTGGCTTTTGGAAAAAATACTTTGATATCCTTTGGAAAATCCTGATTGATCCCAAAACCAAGTGCTTTAAATGGCTTATGATGCTTGACGAACTTCATTTGAGAAAAGATAAAAACTTTTTTGAATTTTGTAATATATGTAAGATTCCTGATTCTTGCAGACATATCTTACTTGATTGCATATCTTACTTGATTGTGCTCTTACTATGGAGATTTGGCTTATGTTTCGTATATCTTATCCTAAACATGCTAACATATTTGAGATTATCATTGGCTTCATCCCTGGTTTGAAAAAGGATAATAATTTATTTTGGAATATTCTTTCCTCTAACATTTTATGGTAGATTTGGAAAATCAGAAATGAAGACAGGTATCAAAACATTCCCAGGATCCTTACTTAGTCTTTTCATAAAATCATACATTTTAAAATTTCCTCTCAGGTGCTTATTAACATGATGACTGAGTGGGAAAAGCTGAGAAGACTTCTCCATATGGGTCACTCTACTATGTTCATTTTCGAGATGAAGGATGGCTATGAGTGGAGGAATAATATGGACAACCTTGCTGCTTTTGAGAAAATGGTGAAAAAATTAATCAAGAAATTAAGAAGAACAAGAAAGCCACCTCTGATGACAAGATTCTCATGCTAGCACAAATCTAAGAGAAAAAGGACCATTTTTGGATGGAAGGCCCCCAGGGCTAGACTACTTGGGCTGAATCTTATGATGAGATTCTCCACTAGCTAGAGCTGTTGTTTTGTTTCTTTTTGTTATGGTCATCTATGCTACTTTGATGTTTTGATACTTTGATACTTTTATACTCTTGTTGTGAGGCTCCGCCTCCCCTCGTTGTGATGTATATCTTCTTTTTTTATCCCATTATACTTAATACAAAAAAAATGATTTATAAATATATTGTATAATTTGTATTATATAAAACTAATAAAATAAATGATATAATAATTATAGAATTCATATTTTTAGAGTTAAATAATAAATAACTTGTATTATAATTTAATATTTAATACATCAGTTTAATTATAATTTGGATTTAAAGACAAGATTGCTAAGAAACTGGGGAAATGGCATAACCAATCCCTCTCCCTTGCTAGCAGAATTCAGGTCTATCAGAAAATTCTCTCCTCTTATAACATCTACTACTCTTCTGCTTGGATGTTTAGTAATTACCAAATTTTGGAAATTTAGAAAACTATTAGAAATTTCCTATGGTCTGATGGTAAAGGGAATAAAAATTTCCATGCTGTTAATTGGAAGTGGTGTCATACTTATAAGCTTTTTGGTGGTATGGGGCTTAAGGATCTCAAAACCCAGGGTATTGCCCTGGCTGCCAAATGGATATTTCACTCCTTAATTGGTGAACAGCCTTGGAAAATCCTTATTAGGAATAACATTGAAAGATACTATCCTAGATATGCCAAGTCCTGGAAAGGCCTTCCCTTGTGTGATCTTATTGATGGTACTATCCCCATAAATGTTCAAGGTTTGACTGTGTTTAAATCTATCTAGAAGGCAAGCTCGAGATTAGATAGTAAACATTTAAATGGTTGAGATATGTGGAGTTTGTTTAATCAATCACTGGTGAGGGCTCTTTTTCTTAGTGCTATCCAAGCGAAGCAACCAGCCTTAAGGAGTGTTTCTTGGTTCCAATAGAAGGAGAATGCTTGATGCAGAACTTTGTTTGTTTACTACTACTGAATAATTTTGTATCCCTCTTTTCTATTAAATGTCCCATCTTTAGCTGGATCCCACAATAATCTATCCTCTTTGTTTGATAGAAATATGTCCTTGCCTTGAAAATTTTGTTTTATCCTGACTCTATCCAAAGATGAAATGGGTAGCTCATCCAGATCTTTCTAGATTACCTTATTGGAGATGAGGCATACTATAGAGACATAATCCACTAAGTATAGTCCCCAAAGTGCTTCAGTGTTATCCACCAAGTCATCTTGTGGCCTTGATTAGAATAAGGGAGGTGCTCCATTCCACGAATCTCTCCAAAATTTAACTCTATCCCCCGCATTCACCTCCCAAGTTATGTATTTTGTGACAATATCTCTCGAAGCCATCATGAAGTCCCAAATGGTTGATCCTTTCGGGGATCCCTGATGGTGAAAATTATGGAAGGACAAGTGTTGTCTAAATATTTCTGCTGCATAATTTGACACCATTTTTTCTCTGGATTTAGGTACATTTGCTAAACAAGTTTACCCCCAAAGGCTCTGTTGTGGCTTGATAAGTCACGTATACCTGCCCCTCCCAAAACTTTCACGTGCGCCACGTCTTGTAATGAAACAAAAGGAATTTTCTTTTCTTTGTTAACATTTGCTGTCCAAAGAAATTGTCAGAGTAGCTTTTGGATGGTTTGAATCACTGAAGGAGGGGATTTTAGTACTAATAGATAATAATTCAGAATTGCAGCCATCACAGTTTTGATAAGAAGTATTTTCCCTGCTAATGACAACCATTTCACTTTCCATGCTACAATTTTGGACTTAATTCTGTCAATAATAGGCAGCCAGTATGTGCTTTTGTTTAATCCCATGAAGAAGGGGATGCCAAGGTGCACAAAAGGAAGGAATTCAATTGTAAACCCTAACACATTTGCAATTCTGTTTGAGATAATCTGACTGGTATTGAAGAAGTATATTTTGGATTTGTGGGAATTGATTTTTTGACCCGAGGCTTCAGTGTACAAGTCCATGACTTGTTTAATTTGTCTAGCCTCCTTAATATTAGAGGCTCTATAGAGCAAGGTGTCATCTGCAAAAAGTGAATGGGTAATAGATAAGTCTGAATCCCCTATTTTTGCACCTAGATAGAGTCCAAGAGCTTGTTTGACATGGATGAGTCTACTAAAAGCTTCAGCCATTAATATGAAGAGGACCAGGGATAATGGATCTCCTTATCTGATCCCTTGTGTGGATGGAAAGAAGCCCATCGGGACCCCATTAATTAATACTGAGAACCATGCCCCTGATATAGAAGCTTTGATCCATTTGCACCAGCTATTCGCAAATCCAAATTTTTTTAGTACTTCAATAAGGAAGGTCCAGTTCACTTTATCATATGCTTTCATCATATCTAATTTAATGACAAAGTTTGTTGACTTGCTTGTGTTGATTGAATACATCATTTCATGTGCAACCATTGCTCCTTCCATAGTCTCTCTTCCTAGCACAAATCCTCCTTGTTCTTGGGAAACTAATATAGGTATCAAGTGTTGTAGCCTCAAATAAATTGCCTTTGTCGTGATTTTGTATATTGTGTTACATAGAGAGATAGGTCTGAAATGTGAGAAAGTTTTAGGAATTTTGATCTTGGGAATAATTGCAATGCTAGTGTTGTTGAAATATTTTAACATACCTCTGCTTTTCCTTGATTCCTCTATCACACCTAGTACTTCCCATCCTATGAAGTCCCAACATTCTTGGTAAAATAGAGCTGAGAATACATCAGGTCCTGGAGACTTGTCTGATGGTAGAGAGAATGCTACTTTTTTCATTTCTAACAGAGTGAAAGGGGCCATTAATGCTACATTATCAACTTCAGTGATGATTGATGGGAGGCCTTGCAGAATTTCTTGTATTTTCAGATCTGCAAGCATTGGTAAGGTTGGAGAATTGAGTAAATTCTCAAAAAAGTTGACCCCTTCTTCCTGAATACCTTCTGCATCCAACACTGTTGTACCATTGTAAACTTTGTTAATGGAAAATATATGATTTTTTGCTCTGTTTTGAAGTGTTGATGCATGAAATAACTGAGTATTTATGTCTCCTTCTTTTAGCCATAATTCTCAGGGTTTTTAGCACCAGTAAACTTCTTCTCTTTTGCATAAGTCTTCCCAATCTTGTTGAAGTTGTTTCTATTTTTCAAAATTGTCCTTGTCCATGACATGCTTAATTATGTTATAAAGAATATCTTCTAATTTTTGTTTGACATTCTCTTTTTCTTTAAAAATATTTTTGAATGTCAGCTCATTCTATTTTTTGATATGTTTCTTGATATGTTTCAATTTGGCTGCAAATTGGTGCATTTTGGAGCCTACACACCAGGGTGCATTGATCCACCATTGGCGAATAAGAGGTAGAAAGTGTGGATGTTGGAGCAACATTTTCTCAAATTTAAATGCTGGCTGATGCTTGGTGCCCTGATTAATTGTTGGAGCTTGGAAGTGAAGAGATATTGGAAAATGATCTAAACTAGGCGTGGCCAAGATTTTTGTTTGAAAAGAAAAGGCTGTTAGTTTCCACTCTTAGGATATTAAAAATAGATCCCATCTTTTAGCAATGAGTGAGAAGTGAGCTCTCTTATTCGTACATGTGAAGGAACCATTATTTGGTTCTATGTCTAGCAAATTGTTGTCTATTACAAATTGTGAAAAATCTTGTATGGTTTTCAATGGAGGGCATATCCCTCAAATTTTTTCAGAGGCTTTAAGAATAGCATTAAAATCACCTCCCATGATGATATGTTGTTTCTCTTGGGCTTGAATGCAGTGTCTTAAATTCATCCATACTCTTTACTTTTCAAGGGTTGTCGTAGTTCCATAAACATTGATCAGAATGAAAGATAGATCAAAAATTTTGACTAACAGGATTTGAAAGTGATCATTTTGATTAATAAGCTATCCCTGCAATGTTTTGGGGTCACATAGTACAGCCATGCCACCCGAAGCTCCATTACCCTGCATATGAATAGACTGCCATTTGGTCCATTTTCTAATAGTTTTATCATAACTTTCTTGTGATAGCTTAGTTTCTTGCATTAATATAATGTCCGCCCTCATAGAGTCCAACTCTTGCTTGATTCTACATCTTTTTTCAGAGGCATTTATAGCTCTGACATTCCATGAGGCTATCTTCATTGTTGACAAGGAGATCCCTTTGATCTCCTTGTCAATCTTTTGGAGATGGAAAATATTCCATCTAGGGTGGACTGGATACCTATGGCTATTTCCACCTTAGTCTTAGAAGACTTTGGTTTTCTTCCCCTCTTCCTTGGCGTGGGAGTTTCCTAACCTATTTGGCATGGTGTTTGGTCAAGTGACAGCATGATATTTGGGTCATAACCTCCCAGCGGTATGTAAAGTTATATACTCTGAGCTTCTTTATAATCCTGGATTGTGCTTACCTCCACCCCACTTTATTCTGAGTCTATGTTTAATTGTTCTAGATTACCAAATTGCACGATTGAATCCTCATATAAGGGTTGATCCAAATCTTTGCTCTCAAAGGATGATGGAAGCATAAAATCTTCTTTTACATTGTATTTATACATTCGCATTGATTCCCCTTGGGGATTCTGATTGTTTTTTGAGTTCTCTGCACTATGCAGTTCATTCTCTATCTCTATTGACGCTATTGGGCATTGGGTTTTGACTATGTTCAAGTAGTCCTTATTAGATTTGAGATCTCTGTGAAAGAGGGGGGCATTGAGAAATCTCCTGATGATATTTGATCTTCCTCGGCTAGTGCTCCCTCGTCTAGGACATCTTCATGTATCATTTGAGAAACCAAATTGGTGATTTGGGCATCTGTATAATTCATGGCTTTGAATGTGACTACAGCCCTTTCATTGAATACCTCCTGCATATCTGAGATTTTGACAGTGGATTCTGAATACATTATCTTATGAACAATACTATCGACATTCTGAATATTTGGCTCAGTTTGTTCCTAGCCAATGGCCATACCCTGCCTCACTCTGGCCTGAAACATGACTATAAATTGTAATGTGAAAGAGAAGTGTATTGACTCTTGGTATGTAAATGTATTGTCTACTATTGCGTTGATGTTTGTAGAGGGCAAACTTAAGTTCTGAGTGGAAGTTTCTCTTTGGGTCTGTTGTTTTAATACCCAAATTTTGCATGTTGTTGGTTCTGAACAATGGTCTTCACAAACCTGAATGTCAGAATGAACTCCCCTGTTGCATTGTGATGTGAGGTGCCCAAGGCTATTTTGCATTTGTTGAACAATTTCAACACCCTGCAAAACAATATCCTAGTTCCAAGAACCCCATTTTGAGTTGATCTTAATCTACTTTGGCAGTTGCTTTGAACAGTCAACAAGGACACATACCCTGGTGTCTTTATGAAGGATTTCAAAGGGAATCAAATCGTGTCTAATGAATATGCCAATTTGGTTAGACATTGCTTCAATAATTTTTGGTTCTTTGTATTCTAGAGGCAGTAAAGGAAGGGCAATCCAGAAGGGAAAGAAATTGCAAGCTGAGAGGTCTGGTTTGAATTTTGGGGTCCAGATCATTGTATACAAACCCAACCCATGGTAGAACCATCCTTTATCTTTGTGGATTCTATCCCTGTAGGCTACATTATTGAATATAGCTACAAAGAAACCTAGGTCGGTTTCCAGTTGGAAAATGTCTGATAAGCCTACCTAGTTTTCAAAGTATGAGAGCTTACTGATCAGGACTGTTTGCCGCAGGGAGCTGACTTGATCCTGGAGCATATGTGCTGGTAGAGAAATGTTGATCGTATCTCGTGCGTTGTTTAGATCTTGAGGGGTATCCTTGGAAGCTGTGGCACAAGCTGAGGATTCCTATATTTGTTTGGGTTTCCAAATTTGTCTGTTGGCTTTTGGATTGAAGGGTGCTCTAGGGGGTTTGTTAAATGGTAGCATTTCTACAGTTTTCCCTTGTCCAAGTTTTATGCCCTTGTCTGATTTTCATAAAATTTAGAATTCCTTAACTATCAATTTTTCCCCCTTAAATAAGGCTAGCCCACTATTGAGTATTCTCCCCTATTATAACAAAAAGTCCTTGCGTCTAACATCATGTGGAGAAAATCCATCATGAATCAATTGCAACCACTTGGGCACACAACCTCTTTGTCATAACTGACTCCCAACCATGCATGGAAGAGTATCCCATTACCATCAATATTGATCATTGTAGCTTCAACAACTTCAAAGTCAACACTAGGTAAAAGCACAAAGTTGTGTCACATTTTAGGACCACTTTTCAGCACAACTAAATTTGAGTATTTCTAAATAAAAATTAATTTTCCTCAAACATATGGTCCAGCTAGATTCATTCTAGTTAAGCTAGATAAGTGGTTAAACTTTTCCAATTGGAAATGTCTATTAAATGCATGTGTTTTATACCAATTACCAAAGAAATAAAATTATTTCAGAAAATTGATGTTTCAATAACCCCTACTTTTTTTAATGATATTTTTAAAAAATATAAAAAATAACCCTTTTTTAGAGCTCAAAGTCAAGATTATTGTCATATAAAGTTTATAGTATTTTAATTAGATCTAATATATTATAATTTGAAAATACAACAAGTAGGTATTTCAACATTCGAGAAGATGTTGCTTCAAATAAATAAAAAAATAGTAAATCATATCCAAAAAAATAAAAATTTATATTTAACACTAGAGGAGAGAGTCCTCTTCAATAATATGTAATTTTTCTTGAATGGTGTAAATTTGATAGGGGAAATTTGGTGGGAGATGAAAACTGTCGATTTCAGATAAGTTCAACTTTGAGCAGTTATAACTAAGAAAATATACATTGACAAACAATCTTTCTTCTTTTTTGTACTAGCTATACATTTTGTCTATCACATATTTTGAAATCAGAGGAAAAATAGGTTATTTGCACATACTTGTTTGGTGAGAACTAGACCCCAGATTTTCAACAGTTTTCAGCAATTGAAAAATGGACTTAAAAAATTAAAAAACTTTGTCAATTCTTATTTAGAAAAAATTTAAAAAATTATAGGCATAAACTTCATCCATTTTTACACATTTCATCAGTTTACATTATCCTCAAGTTCTAAATACAAATGCCACTTTTTATGTCGTTAAAGTTGAACAATTTGCATGTTGTGGTCCTTTTCCTTTATAAAAGTGTGACACATGTCTGTACTTTTACCCCACTCCTTTTGCAATGCCTCTACTAGGACACATGTCAGATGGGAAAAGATTGCTCCAAGCTTTATTTTCTCCTTTGCAAAATAATCCTACAATCATGACACTTGGCACCATCATTGATCTTTATTTGATGGATTAACCTCATTCATGTATTGACGAGAATTCTTCAAGTTCTCATGAACTCATAAAAGTCACAAACCACCCTTAACAGATTAATGAGCCTCACCTTAGGGATTTTTCTATAGGATCCTCATTATTTCTCTTGGCCTTGAGAATTAACTACTTAATTATAGCGATTAGGTTTATAATTTGATATATTACAACACATTAAAAACTTGAAAGGGTATTGTCTTGTTCAATTCTCTTTGTAGGAAGTGGATTAGTTATTAATGTTCAATCTGATGCATATATGTTTTATATATCTTTCCCATTCTTCAAATCATGGTTCAATCTAAGAATATCTTGAAGGAGAGAATTATAATTTTTCTACAATTTCATTCTAACAACATCGCAAAAATTGATTCATATGCATACTCATATGTTATAGCATTTAGAGTAGGGATACCGACCACTCTTTTAATAGTTCTAAGGTCTCACTTAACCCTTGAGAAATCTCTTAAATTATTGTGGCTTGTCATGCTCATTATTAATTTATCATGTCACTTGTTTTCCCCTTTAGATATAAATTTAGAACTCGAATGAGACTTTCTTTCTTCTTTTATGTCCTTGAAAACATCACCACCTATATTTCTTCTCATGGTGTCCAATGCTAGAGAAGAAGCTATATCCAAGTTAGAGATTAATAAACATCCTCTTTTTCAAGTACAAACTTGCATTCCTTCTTTTTATTTATTTGATCCACGTCTATATTGAATGTGGAGTCACCACTCTCAACATCATTATCACAATTGGTGTCCATTAGATAATTTTATTCAAAGTAAACATCAGTTTGAGAAAATATTTTTAGTATCAATGTGAAGCTCTTAAATTCATCAATTCTTATGAAATTAACATCTTCTAGATGAAGGTCTCACAAGAGTTTTTCTAGCATCTTAAAGTGACCATTCAGCCTTTAGATTTTTAAATATTATCAAAATATTAGGAAAAATGGATTGAATTTCCCATGAGTGTTTAAGAGACTAAATCATCGTTATGATTTTAGCATCCATTCTATCAATCTTTTAGTGCATGTTCAAATCTAGGTGGAGTCTAAAGGTAATTGGGATGTTTTGACGGTCTTTCCTACTATTATATCTTATAAGATCTATTAATTAATATCACTTTTTTTGCCTGTGCCATCTCTATTTTTGACCCTTTTTGAATGGTCTTTGCCTTACATATAGTTGAATAGAAGCACTTCCATAGTTTGACACAGAAGAAGCAAAGAGTTGGATTGCTAACACACCACAACAAGTACTCCAATCTTATATAAGACCCTCATCCTAAGGATGGTATCCATGATTTCTATAAGGAATTCTTAGAATATCTAAGAGTTGACCTCTAAGTGTATTATTTTACTATTCTTGATTTTGAACCATTTAATTATTCTCTTTATTCTCATCCTTGTCCTTGTAACTCTTTGTAAGTCCCCCAAGTTCATCAAATTGGTGTTTATACTTGAAGAACCTATTTTAAAACTCATCGTATTGATGAAACTATTAGAATTTTTTTATTTATTTTTGGACGGAGAACCCTAATTCCACCTATAAGATGATATTCCCCTCCCTTTCATATCCTTTAGATTATAATATTGTAAAACTTCCATTTTTGACATAAGAAGATAGTTTTGCTCTATGGACAACTTGAAATCTGCATGATTTACTCGTCATTTTCCATAGAGCATACAAATAAATAATTTTAGACATCTCATATGTTATTTTTAAAGGCCACAAATATGTGGATAGCAATGACGTATGCTTCTTGGAGGAAGTTAAAGCCTTCTCAATTATGCAAGCTTTCAACAGAAGGTTAAGAGTCCCAAGGCCTCGTAATAAGCTAACACGACTTTTCTAGTCTTACAAAGTCGGTCTAAGTGTGGAATAATGTAACATGACTTTTGTGGTCTAAGTGAGGAATAATCTAAAGCCGTGAGTTATATGCCAGAGAAAAGTTTAATTTTAGACTTAAATTGCAAGCATTTTCAACGCTCCTGTGACAACTTCCATACAATCCAAAATGAAGCAGAAAATATCTCGTCTTCTTTAAAAACGATAGTCAGAAAACATTTGGAATACGCGTATTGAACATTCAATACAATATTTGTCTCTATGATTATATCACTGGTTAAATTAAGTTTCTATTTGCCGTGTTCAACAGCGAAATGCAATTGTTTCCTTCCGATTCTGACAATTAATTATTAATCACTACACTATGATTATTGTGATGCGTTTGATAATTATAATTTAGTTTTCCCGTGCTCGGGTTATCATGCTATCATGTAAAAGAAGCATCAAAGAGATACGCAAGCCGGGATTATTAATTCTAATTTTTATCACAATAAATTAGAAACCAATATTTATATTTAGATTCATAGTAAATTGTATCTCAAAAAATGTATAGGCAATGCATTTAGAAATTGTGGTTGTATCGGTTTTATTGGAAATAAACAAATTTCATAATGGAAACAGTTGAAAAAGTGGTAAAATGTCAATGGGCCCTTGGTCTGGTGAAGTTGAATGGCTCACAACGAGCCCACCAGGGATCAAGTCTTGCCGAGTGCAAGGCTCCGACACCATAAGGGATGAGGCTGGGATCGTGCCCCAGGCGAATTTGGCAGCGTGGATGCTCCT
>MU223858.1:2803095-2819412 GCA_018584345.1 Thuja plicata
AGGTCTGAATCCTCCAACAAAAAAAAAAAAAAAAAAAAAAAAGTGGTAAAATCAGAAACTTGTACTTCCATTCTTCCCGACATAAGATTGGTGATGCCACTATATAGTTATGCCTCTCAGTGTAAAAGTAGCCAATTAGTGCACAAAATCAGAATTAGCACATGGTTTAGTCACCTAAATGCAAGATATATACAAGTTGATATTAGTCTTATTTTGTTACCTTATGATTGATTAAGTAGAATGTCAAATAATTATAGTACCTAGAAACTAAAAATCAATTGAATATATATTATGTCCATAATTTTAAGGTAACATATAAAAATGTCTGGTGAAGAAAATATATTTATATTTCAACTTGTTAGAACCTTATTCAAACTTCATCATAAAAAAATTGAACAAAATAATGCACATACTTTCAAATTGTTTTACCAATAAATTATATATTATAAAAAGGTGCATTTTTAAAATACTTTTATAATAAGATTATATATATATATATATATATATATATATATATATCTTTCAAAGATATTCATAATGCATTAAAATATTTTCCTATTATTGTATATACGTGTGGAATAAGTTAAAAAGACTTTTTTTATCGCTCAGCTAAGAACCAACTCTCATCAACTCTGCTGTGAGACCCAACATTGGAAGAGGCCAAAGGAGGCTTGGGAAGAAAGAATTTGCATGTTTCGTAATTCTTGAAAAGTGGAAACGGAACATCACTTTATTTTAGAATGTGAAGCCTACAAGAACAGTAGGGATAAATTTGCATAGCTCTTGGCATAGCCTATTCAACGAGGAGTACATTGAGAAATTAGGTGGGCTCATCATTAGTTTGAACAAGAAACAAATGGAGTTACTAAAGTTAGCCTAAATTGCCTTGCTGTCCCATAGACTATGTTTAGCCACATGAACGTAAATTTGTTATCTATCTATCTATCTACTGTAACGTGACTTTTGTAATCTTAAAGCTTTGTGAAATATCCGTGAGTTATGCTTTAGAAAAGTTGTATGAGTTAAATATTTTCCACGCTGCAGCGATAACTTCCATACAATCCAAAATAGAGTAGAAAATATTTGGTCTTCTTTATGTCGCTACTAGCAAAACATTTGGAATATGCCTCTTTGTTGTACGATTACATCACTAGTTGGGGTCTCCATTTGCTGTGTCCAATTAGGATATCCAAAAAATTTCATTATAAGGACTTTGATAAATGTATCACAACGAATTTTTTAATCTCTATGGTTCTTTTGCTAATTATAATCTAAGTTTATGTGCTGGGGTTATCTTTCTATCATGGAAGAGAAGCATAGTAAATTTTTCTCATATTATTTTTGTTAGTATACCTGAGCTATGCTTATTAATTAGGCTCATACCATGTGGAATAATCTAAGAAGACTTTTGTCAGTCACGGATTACAAGAGTTTAACATTAAATTGTTAAACCTGATTCAACCTGATTCAGGGTCTTGCAATACCTTCCACACAATCTGAAATGAAGTCCAAAAATATCTCTTCTTCTTTTATAGTTTATTTATTTATTGTGACGAATATAGAATAACTCTATATTCTGGAAACACACAGGAAATGCTTCAAGATACCATGTGACGAATATAGAATAACTCTATATTCTGGAAACACATAGGAAATGCTCTATTCTAGCAATGAATTAAATCAAGAAACCCCAAAACAGGGTAGAGCATAAACATGAATAGAACTGGAGATATGCAAGCTTTCTTCTTGCTTCTCTTGATCTGAAAATTACTTCTACAACTGAAATAAACTTACAACTATCTGGGGCTGCATACAAAATACTTTGAGCTTCTCAAAGCTCTTACAAAATGTTTGGAGAAATCACTGCTCAACAAGACAATAAAAATTACAACTGCTATTGTAAAACCAAGTCTATAAAAAAATAGAGCACTTACAAAAACTACCTGATTTGCTGCTGCTACAAATTCTTACAAGTCTGTTGAAGAATAAAGATATTCTTCACTTTATAAAGTAATTGTTGTCCAAAAAAGAAATCAGATTTGAACTTATCTTTCAAAGTCCACATAAAATCAGATTTAAAAATATCTTCTAAAAGTCTTCATAAAACCTGATTTACACTTATCAGCAATAAACGGGGGAGAAAAACAAAGTCAACAAAAAAGGGGCTCAAGTAATCAGATTTAATTATAAAAATCCAACACTCCCCCATTGTCTTGAGCCGACAAAACATGATCATGCTTGATCCAAAAGAACTATGCCCAGATTTATCCTTAGGCACTCAAAACTTGCAATGCCCAATGGTTTGGTGAAAATGTCTACTAGTTGCTGCTCTGACCTGCAAAACTTCATTTTTATTTCACTATTCTCAACTAATTCTCTAATAAAATGATACCTGATTTCAATGTGCTTGCTTCTTCCATGAAACATAGGATTTTTAAACAAAGCTATTGAGGAAATATTATCACAAAATATTGTGGTTCCATCCTCTTGTTCTTCCTTTAGTTCTACCAAGATCCTTCTCAGCCAAATAGCTTGACATGCTGCTGCATTTGCTGCTATATATTCAGCCTTTGTTGTAGATTGAGCAACTATGGGTTGCTTCTTAGAAGCCCATGAGATTACACCCGATCATCCAAATTCCCTACCCAATCACTATCTGTGTAACCAATCAATCCATAATTATTTATTGCAGTATACAAAATATCATATCCCTTGGTTCCATTCACATACCTTGTGATTCTCTTTCCCGCTTGCCAATGGGAGTCCTTTGGAGTTTCCATAAATCTGGAAATCAAACTTACTGCATGCATAATGTCTGGTCTAGTTGTTGTCAGATACATTAAACTTCCAACCAAGCTTTTAAACAAAGTTGGATTCACATTGCTGCTGCAATCATTCTTGCTTAGCTTTAGACCTACCGTAGTTGGTGTTGGGGCAGCCTTGCTATTTTGCATTTTAAATATCTCTAAGATTTGATTTGCATATATTTCTTGAGAGATAAAAATACCATTATGCATTTGTTTTACTTCTATGCCTAGAAAATATCTCAAGAGACCTAAGTCTGACATTTCAAACTCTCTTTTCATGGCCTCTTTACAATCAACAATGAGGAAATCATTATCCCCAGTAAAGATTAAATCATCAACATACAAGACAACAAATAAAATATTACCATTTTCTGCCTTGATGTAAAGAGTGGGCTCACCATCGCTTTTGCAAAATCCATTGCTCATCAAATATGAGTCAATTCTGCTATACCATGCCCATGGAGCTTGCTTAAGCCCATAAAGAGCCTTTTTTAGCCTATGCACTTTACCTTCGTGACCCGTAACATCATAACCAGGTGGTTGCTCCACATAAACCTCTTCTTTCAATACTCCATTCAAGAAGGCAGATTTCAAATCCATTTGATATACCTTCCATTTGTGCTAGGCTACAATTGCTATGACAGCACACACGGTTTCCATTCTAGCAACAGGGGTGTAGGTTTCATCATAGTCTCTATGAAACTGCTATTTATACCCCTTGACCACCAATCGAGCCTTATGCCTATCTATTTTTCCTTCAGCATTGCTCTTGGTCTTGTAGACCCACTTAACTCCAATAACTTTCTTGTTAGGAGGTAAATTAGTGAGCTCCCAAGTTTCATTTCTTTGAATTGCATCTATTTCCTCATCTATGGCCTTACACCAGTTTTATTCTTTTTCAGCATCCTCAAAATAAATTGGATCACTACGAGAAAATAATGCAAAATTTATATTTTCATTTAATTCATTTTCATACCTTTCATCTTGTTAAATCTCCCTTAGACTCTTAGTCTTTCGTGGCACTAGGGAGGTGAGAGTGGGATCAATACTCTCTATATTTCTGCTACTGGTCTCTACTGGGCCAATTTTCTACCTTTTGGAGCCTTCTATATCTGCTATTATATCATCTTGTTGTTCATTAACATCATCATCTTCAGCAATAATAGGTACTTTACTCGAAGTGCTTGATGATGTGTCCACCGAGCCATCCCATGACTCATTCTCAATGAACTCCACGTCTCTTGAAATGATGACCTTTTTGGTGACAGGGATATACAATCTATATGCCTTTTAATCAAGACTGTATCCCACAAAGATACACTTCACACCCTTTTCATTCAATTTTTTCCTTTGCTCCTTTGGCATGTGTGCATATGCTACACACCCAAACACTCTCAAGTGTTCAACTGTCCATATATGCTTTGCCCATGCTTCCAATGGAATCTTGTCACGGACTTCCATTGTAGGACTTCTTTTTATTAAATAAATAGTTTTTGCTACAGCCTCTCCCCAATATTCAATTGGTAGTCCTTTTACTTTCATCATACTTCTTGTTGTCTCAACGATGGTCCTATTCTTTCTTTTTGCCACTACATTTTTCTACGGAGTATAATTGGCTGTTAGATCCTTCTTTATGCCATTCTTCTTGAAAAATTTCACAAAAATATTAGAGGTATATTCCCCCCCTCTATCTGACCTTAGGAATTTCAAATTGTGTCCACTTTGTTTTTCAGCCTGTGCTTTAAATTCTTAAGACTTATCAAAAGCTTCAGATTTATTTTGCATAAAATACACCCATGTTCTACGACTGAAATCATCTATGAAGGTCATAAATTAAGTACTCCCCCCAATGGAAGTGATTTGCATAGGGCCAAGTAAATCAGTATGCACCAACTCTAATGGTGCTCTTGCCCTTCTAGAGTTTCCAAAAATAAAGGGCAGCCAATGTTGCTTACCCAAAATGCAAGCCTCACACTTGCTACTTAACTCTTTAATACATGGCAAATCATCTACCATTATTTTCTTGGACAATAAACTTAAACCAACAAAGCCAAGATGTCCATACCTTAAATGCCATAGCTTGGAGGGATCTTCAATCACACTCTTGAAGGTTGATTGTTTTACTATTGTACATGCTTGGTTGGGAGATGCAGCTGCTGAAATTGAAGAGAAACACATTTCTATCTTCAATGGAAACATTCAATTCTTTGTCATTTGGACTGCTGCAATAATTTTCTTACTCTCATCCTTATCATAAATGACACATTGGTCATTCTCCAACAACACTTTACATCCATTTTGAATGGGTTTTCCAACACTCATCAAATTGTGATTTATACCTGGGGCCAAATAAACATTCTAAATTTCTTGTTTCTCACCTTGCTGGGTGCGGATCATAATAGATCATTTTCCCACAACTGGAACAATTCCATTGTTCCCCATTTGAATTTCTAATTTTATTGATTTATCAATGAAATAAAAAAGACTTTCATTACCACTCATGTGGTTGCTGCAACCGTTGTCCAAATACCAGACTTCTGGGCTGCCTTCTTCACCAATATTGCACATGATGAAGGCTGTGGGATTCTTTTCATTACCCACTTTCATATCAACAACATTTTCACTCTGTTTTGACTGATCACCTTGCTTTTTCCATCAATCACTTGCATAATGCCCAATTTTATGGCAATAATAGCACTCGACATTGCTCTTGTTCGAGTTACTATTCTTCTTGCCTCCTCTGGAATTATTCTGAGAGCTGCTAGCTCCCTCATTTGTGGCTGCTCATTCTGAGCTTTCTCCTCCAACATTTTGTTGTTTGGAGTTTCCACAACCTCTTCCTCTTGAGCCTCTTCCAGAGTTGTTTCTTCCTCTCCCCCTACCTCTTGCATTGGATTGACCTCTGAAAGCTTGCTCTTGAGAAGAATTTACTGATCGATTAATTCAATGCTCATGGGTTTGGAAAGAACCCATCAAATCATCAACAGTCAATATTGAGAGATCCTTTGCCTCTTCTATGGCAATAACTAGAGTATCAAATTTTGAGTGAAGACTTCTCAAAATTTTCTCTACTATTCTTTGCTCCTCCATGGTTTCTCCATTGGTTCTCAACTAGTTTATCAAACCAGAGAGTCTTGAGCTGAAATCTAAATTGGACTCATTGTCCTTCATGAGAAAAGTCTCAAATTCCCTTCGAAGCATTTGGAGCTTCACCACATGAACTTTTTCAGTCCCTTTAAAACTTGTGTGAAGGATATCCCAAGCTTCTTTGGAATAATCAGTTGCTGCTATTCTGGGAAAGATTGCCTCTGTCAAGGCAGTTTCAATCAAGCTCAAAGCTTTTGCATCTTTCCTCCTTGAATCCTTCAACTAAGTCTTCTAATTTTTTGTGAGGGAAACAAACAGAGCTGGGTCAGTTATATCCACAAATCCATTGACCACAAGCTCCCACAAATCATTTGCAACCATTACGGTCTTCATCTTCTTTTCCCAAACATCATAATTTTGTCCATTAAAGGATGGTGGCTACTTCTAGCTCTTTTCTACATCTCCAGCCATGTCTCCTGTGCAATAAAAATAAATACCCAGAAAAAACAAATGCCCAAACTCACAAGGATTGAGAGCCAATCAGCTCTGATACCATGTGACGAATATAGAATAACTCTATATTCTGGAAACACACATGAAATGCTCTGATACCATGTGACAAATATAGAATAACTCTATATTTTGGAAACACACAAGAAATGCTCTGTTCCTACAATGAATTAAATCAAGAAACCCCAAAATAGGGCAGAGCATAAACATGAATAGAACTGGAGATATGCAAGCTTTCTTCTTGCTTCTATTAATCTAAAAATTACTTCTACAACTGAAATAAACTTACAGCTATCTGGAGCTGCATACAAAATACTTTGAGCTTCTCAAAGCTCTTACAAAATATTTGGAGCAATCACTTCTCAACAAGACAATAAAAATGATAACTGGTGTTGTAAAACCAAGTCTCTAATAAAATAGAGCACTTACAAAAACTAACTGATTTGCTGCTGCTGCAAACTCTTACAAGTCTGTTGAAGAATAAAGATATTCTTCACTTTATAAAGTAATTGTTGTCCAAATAAGAAATCAGATTTGAACTTATCTTTCAAAGTCCACTTAAAATCAGATTTGAAAGTCCAATCCATTTTCTAAAAATCTGGCAATTGCTTCATCTTCAAGATTACACCAAGATTACACCTGCTAACCATATTTTCTTGGAAGTTTCTGCAATATAGTTATAAAGTTGGAGTTAGGAGTTTGAGTTTGGTTTCTTGAAATTTGAAGAATGAGATGTTGACCCTTAACTCTTAATCTTTAATAAGTTAAGATTTTTATTTTTTAATTTTAATTTTAAATTTTAAATAAATTTTAAATTAATTTAAAATTAAAACACTAACTTTAAGAATGGATAACTTTTGATTCACACCGTCGATTTGAGAAATTCAAAGTGCAACACGACGCTAACAATGAGTCAGAGAATTTGGAAACATGAAAACCCTAGGAACCCCATGAATTACTAACCCTTTTCAAGCTCAAATATTGACATGTTTTGGTTATTTTCAACCTGAAATGATGAGAGTTTTAAAATTTGACTAAGGGCCGAGGAAAAGTATGTGCAAATAGATAGTCACATAGACCACACAAATAACCTTGGATATGACTGAGATTTTTTTTTGGGCCTATTTAAGAAACCACTGCAACACTTCCTCAAATCGTTTCATTTTAGTCTGTTTGGTAGCTAGAATATGCCTAGAATTGGCATTATCTAATTCTGAGTTTTGTTTCTTCCATGTTTGTGTCCATCCAAAAAAACTGGAATTGGAATTTTGAAACTCTAGTTTTGCCCCAAAATAGGCAATATGCATCTTCCAATCAAATAGGTGGAATTTGAATTTCAAATTCTAATTCTAATTTTTATAAAAAATAAATTTTAATATCTCGTCGGATCCGTGACTTCTCCGAATCTTCATTCCAATGCACTATTGTATATTATATTGCTATATACACACATGTGTGTATATATACACATGTGTGTGCATATGTGTATATATACACTTGTGTGTATACACACATATATACACAAGTGTGTATATATACACATATGTGTATATACATGTGTGTGTATATACACACATATGTATATATACACACACATATATACATAGGTGTGTGTATATATACAGGTGTGTATATATATTCAAAGAAATTAAGAAATAAACAATTAAAAATCCTTATGTATATTCCCAGTCATCTTCTGGGTGAACCAAACGGGTCTAGCCCATATTTTGAAAATCATTTTCAAGATAAGTATCTTCTAGAATTGCAGCATCTTCTAGAATTGACTATATCCAACATTTGGTATTCTAGCACCCAAACGAGCTAATTTCTAGAACTCAAGATTATGGGAATCGGGACCCAAACACAAATACAGTTCAAGGAAAACATGAAACTGATGACATGTAACTGATTGAATGTTTGATAATGTGAAAGTTGAAGATAATGCAAGAAATTAAATCAGTTAATGGTTTGTATTGTCATTGATGTCAACTTAATATCATTTGTACGGTCATGTACATAATGCAAAAGACTTCAGAGAATCAATGAAACAAAAGTTATACTTTCAGCAATGCATAAAAGTCAAGTATTCACTAAGTGACAGATAACACTGACAGAATGCACACCATCAGTAAAGGCAAAGAAGAAAATTCATAGTGATACCCGATGAGCAGAAGATAGTGTTGCCCGACGAAGCAAAACCACATGAAGCTCGAAAAGCTGAAAACAGAGTTGCCCGATGAGTAAAAATCCAATGATGCCTGACGAACGGAGATCTCGAAGCTAACTAGAGTCACGCCGACAGAACTATCAGTTGTCACTGACAACTAAGTGAATAGTGGACCACTAGAATAGATAGTTCAGAAAATGACAATATCTAGCTGACAAGAGCTAAAGATAGACTTAACTAGTTGTTTTCTTTGTTTTATTCAACCAGAGTTAAGTAATTGATTTAAAGAAGATTTGTACAGTTGGCAAGAAGATAACTACAAGATAAATCAAGATTTATGCTTTAAATCAAATTGGCTGAATTGTTTTTCACGTCAAGAATCAAGAAACAGTGAATATCATGTCTATATAAGAGACAAGCTTAATTCATTTTTGAAGAACATTCACATGAAAATGGGATTAAGGGGAGTGAATAGAAAGAGGATGCTAAAGAGAAACTGATGAAGAAGAACTTCATACAATCCTGATCAATAAAGCTAAAGGAGAGCTAAAGAATTCTGCAGACACCGACGAATAGTGAAGCACATCATCACTGAGCAGAAAATGTGGAGCACAAAGAATTGAATTGATATATTGATCAAAGAGATAATGTAATTAAATATATCTAAAAATTTGCAATTCAAAGTTGCATTAGAAACATGTCATAGTGTTTCAATTTAACCATTGAAGCATCAAGTCTCTTAACAGAGTAGGACTTAACAGTCTTCTATATATTGAGGTACATCCCAAGGAGTTCCAAAAGGTTGATTCATGAAAGTAGCATTGGACTTTCCCAATACCTATTGATAGTCTAAGAAGGAGGCTAATTCAAGGATGTTAGCAATAGATGCCCAATACTAACTGACAACCTCTATGTATAAAATCCTCTAACAAGGTCACACTTAACAATGTGTTTGTAACTTGTAACAGGGTTGGCTCCTAACAGGGCTCACTTTAGAAGAGTGAAAATTTGGGGTACCGGTCCCAGTGGTTTTTCCCTTAACAGGGTTTCCATGTTAAAAATTCATGTATTATGTGTGTATGATTCATTTCTTTATTGTTTTGTATCTTGCATAGTTAACACTGGGTTGATTGGTGTACTCTACTTATTTACTAAGTTTTGGTAAATAGTTATACTACTTATCGGTAATCAAGGAGAATAAGGACAGACAAGGAAAACTGACAAACAATTAAATCATTATAAGTATTTCAAGGAATGCATCTTGTAGGGACTTAATAATTTGAGGTTTATTTGATTGGTGGTTAAGTTTGAAGGATAAATTTTTGAGGCCACTGATTCACCCCCCACCCCTCTCAGTTATTACTAACAGAAACATAGAATGTGAAATTTTCATTTAATGCCATGACTTTTACTTCATGGGTCTACACCTTAGAAGTTTGTTTAGCATCTGTCATTCGAGATGTAGCTGGTTTTTGAAATTTGTTTTCTCTCATTGGACCAGTGCCATCAAGTGCGGTGAATATGGTGAATGTAGTAGTTAAATTTGGTTAGAAAACAAGAAAGCAAATCCTTTTGTACAGTTTAATCTCTTTGGTAGTCTATTCAAATCTTTAAGCTTCTACTCAACCTCATCTTTCAAGGAAAAGATATTGAAATGAGTTATATTCTAGATAAGCAAATTTTGTTTGATATACTTTAGTTTGACACAAAACATAACAACTTGTTGGAATTATATTGGAATGATGTACTAAGAGGGGAGGGGTGAATCAGTACCTCTAAAACTTTTCTTGGTTAGCCCATTAACCCTTAATCATCAGTTTTTAAATTATCTTATCTAACTGTTCATCTTTCTTTATGGATATGAAATCATATCATAAGTTATTTAATATGTAGTCGTAAAAGAATCATTCATGAAAATAGATAACACATAACACAAGATATGATAAATTGCAGAAAACTCATATTAGGAGTAAAAACTGTGGTGGGGATTTTTACCCACAAGACTTCACTATCTGCAGATAAGAAGGGGCCGGCTAAGGCTTACAATTGGCCACTTCTGATGACCTACCCTTTTAGGAGTATTACATTGGAGACCTGTTAAGATCTACTTCATTTGAAGCTTTAGAAACACTGTTAAGTGTGCACTCTGTTAAGAGATTTAGAAAGAACGGTTAAGTCCACCTTCTACAAAAGGATTTTAGATGTGATGCACTTGTTAGAATGCAACTACATAACTCTTTGATCTGATGATGTATGCAATCTCTAATTGCTAATAACAGATCCAATAAATCTTCCTATGTATAAGTAATCATCCTTCCATGATTGAATAATACCTTTGTCTGCTCCTCGGTAGCCTCTGTTTGTTCTTGACAACTGATGTGATCTATTTCTAAACTTTGCATGAATTCTGACTTCTACTCCTTAGATGATCTTCATGGCTATCAACAATAATGAATTCATAACTCCCAATTGATTTGAACATCTATTTATACTAGATTTTGTCTCAATTTTTGATTCACGCTTCGCAAGTTAACTCTAGATCCAAGGTTTACAACTTGACCTTGATCTTTAGTTAGATATATTTTAGATCTGTTAGGATGCTTTAAAAAATTTACATAAAGCTTGTTTGACCCTCAAGTTATGATTTAAAACACATTTAAACTCTATAGATAGAATTACATTGCTTTATCTGTAGTGTAAAACTCAGATCCACTATTTGCGGGTTCTCTAACTCACGATCAGTTCTGACGGTCAGTTTTCTTTATCATGGGTGTTCCTTTCTTGAACTGGTCATCGGGTATGCCTTTTCTATTTTGTCATTTTTTTTCTCAAAACTGTGTCATCGGTGATGATCTCAATTTTATGTTATTGACCTGTCAGTGATGTCCTGTTCACTTCGTCGGTGCAACACTTTTTAGTGTTCGTCGGTCAATTCCATACTTAGCATTTTTCATTACCTCTATGTTCTGTTGGGTATTCTCACTATTTGCCAGTAATGCTTGTAGTCCACCAATAATGCTTGTACCATTGATCTCTATCAATGTTTTTCACTAAGTGTACTAATGGTAAAATTAATGTCATCAATCTCCCCCTTTGACATTAGTATCAAAAACATCGATATGTGCAATATACTGAGTGTATTAGTATGTACACCTGTGTATACTCCTTCCTTAGTCATTTGAATAACTCCCCCTATGTATATGCTGGTAAGTGTAAGTATATATACATATATGTTCCTTCTGTACATACAATATACATTTCCTTTCTATTCCTCCTTTTTTGATTCTAAAGGCAAAGGTACTTACAACTTGTCAAAAAGGTGGGAATGTGAGGACTTGATCTCCTCCATCATCTTTTCCCATTTCTCCATTACCATTTCTAGAGTCATGTGCTCCAGTGATATCCGTACATGTATATCATAGATGTTGTCTACTACAGACATCTCGGGGGTTGCAATAAGGTTTCTTACATCAGAAATATGTTGTTGTAGAATAGTAAGATTAGGTAGAATGTGTGCCTGTAAATCTGTAATCTCACCTCTTAGTTGTGTTTCAGCATCCCATATTTCTTTCCTTAGCATGTTAGCCTTAATGACCTTGTCATGACGCGCCTTGATACTATTTTCATTTGAGGTTAGGCTTTGTGCACTTGTTGTGACATTAGAATCTATCTCTGCTAACTTGCCACTATTTTCTTTTGTAAAATTTTCAAGTGTGCACATCTTTTGAACCAAGGTAATTTCTTTAGCAATCATTGGCTCTAATTGTTCAGTTAGTTCAGAGGCTTTACCTTGTTCAGTGCCACTTCTTGGCTAATTTTATCAATTAATTTTTATTGATACTTCTTTTCTGCTTGTTCTTCCATAGCTTGTTCAGCATCTATATTTTTCTTTGTGATTGCGTCGGTAAGAACAACAATTTGTTCCTTAACTGTAGCATTTGCTTCAAGTTTTACCTCAGGAACAATTTGTTGGAGAATATCTCTTGCCTTGTCAAGTGCCATTGTTTCCTTGTGTTCTTGTATCATTTTCTTTTTAATGGCTTTTCTTTGACATAGCACTCCAAACTCTTGAAGTTTATCACTGTCCAAAGTGGTAATATCCCAATTTGGAACTTCTATTACTTCATGCAGTGTAACAGCCAAGAAGTCTTTACTATTTTCTTCTTCTTCTTCTTTGGCTAGGTGGTAGATCAATGTACTACCATCTGTAAAGCGTGAGATTGGGTTGACCTGGTAGGTGAGGGTCGAGAAGATGAGGCATCCTTTTGTATCTTTTCTGAGTCCACCGGCTGGTTTGGTGAAGATGTCTCCTCATTTTCCTTAGGTGTATCAACAGATGTATCTTCTTTAAGTTTTATACTTTCATCCTGCTTGACTTTTTCACTTTTATATTTTTCTTCAACCTTTCTCAATGTATCATCAGTTTTATTATCTGCCTCTTTGCTTCAATCTTTAGAGACTTCTTGCTGGTTGTTAGTTGCATCCTTCATTTATGTATCCTTGTGAGTGTTTGATGCATCTTTGTTTTTTTCGGTACCCATATCCTTGGGTATATTATCATCTTTCTTAGATGATTTATCCTGACTTGACTGAATATCAATATCGTTTATTAAAATATTCATGTTTGTAGGTGTATTGACTGTTGCAGTGTCAATAGTTGTATCTTATCTGTCAGTATTGCCCTTTGTAGCATTTATGTCTTCATCTTTTTGAACTTCTACTACAGGGTCTTGTCCTGTGGTGTCATTGACAATGTTTTCTAACCATGATTCATCATTTATATCATCAGTTAAGTTACCTTTTATCATTAACTCTTCTTGGGTAACTTCTTCATCCTCTAAACTGATGTTGATGGGCCTTGCTGGTACTTGATTTTCTTCATCGTCTTTTGGCCATTCTTCATCTATAATATCAATCTATGTCTGGCCAATTATTTGTACTTCTTCACTGTCTAACTCATCTATTGAGTTATCTCTCTGATTGGTGGTTTCCTTCTCATAACTGCTCTTCTCATCAAGATTGAGTATCTTTCTCCATGTATCATCGGTTTCTTGTTCAAGCTCTATAAGCTTCTCTTCAAGAAACTTATAAGCTCTCAACTTGGGTGAGAAAAATTTCACATGTTTCTCCATGATTTCATTGATTTCTTCTCTTTTTGATTTAGGAGGCATAAGAGAAACCAATACTTGTTCTCTTATCCTTTTCTCCTCATGAAGTGAAAAAGTGAATCTAGAAGATATTCTAATTAATAGTTCTTGTGGAACATCACGTGTAGTAAATTGTAGTGGGATATAATAGTGTCTGCACATCTTAGCAATAAGTGCAACTTCAATCTTATTTATTCTACAGAATCCCATCTTAACCATTTCCTAATCTTAGGATGTCCAAGAGATGCTACTTCATAAATATACTTACATATTTCATCAATGTCTTCAGTGGGTGATGTAACCTTTATTGTTTCCTTTGCTTGTTTTGTAGTGTCAGGTTCATCCATAGCTGAGTCCTCTAAATCCTCATTTATCTGAACAAATTTCTTCCTTTTGGTTGGTTCCCTAACTGGTTGTTTTTCATTTAGTGTGTCAAGTTTCCTCTTATACACTTTTCCTATTACCGTGGGAGAAGGAGTTGCATCCTTTGTTGTTTGACTCCTTGTTCTTGACTTCTTAGGTGGAGGAGGAGGTGGTGAATTAGACTTCTCTTCCTCTGATTCATTTTGCTCCACTGTATCACCGATGGGAAGCTGGTCCTCGATGAGTTCCTCCCTACCCTCTTGTTCCTCTTCACCTTCTCTTTATTCTTCTCCTTTAGAAGATATATTCAAGTTCTTTTTCAAATTCTTCACCATTCTTTTTGACTATTTTACAGCTTCTTGACAACAAGATTTGTTTTAATCTTCTGTTTGGCCTCTTCATAGGTACCAAATCTTAGTTGCTTGTTGTCTACTGGTTCATTTAATAGTGCCTTAATGCACTCATTGGCTAATCATACTTTGATTTTATATTATAATTTTGAAAGCCATGATTTTCTTGGTACTACTACTTGGATGTATGTGAAATCAATATCTACCATGAAACATATGTCTTCTTGGTGTTCCTCTATCAGAATTTCAGGAATTCTAGTTCTTGCTTGCAACATTTCCTTAATGGTTTTGAAATACTCATGCATAACATTATCAAAATCTATTCCTAGTGATTCTATAAATTCACCTATCTGAATGGTTATGAGTCTTCTTGTGTCCCATACAACTTTTCCAATGGAAGGAAAGTATTCTTCAAAGTAAAAGAATATGTACATTATGAGGGAGCCAAACTTACAATTGTTTTTCCTTGAAGACCTTATTGTGCACATGTTCTCCTCCAATTGATGTAACAGGATCTCTGAAAGATCCATCTTCTTCCCCTATTTGATAATCTTGTATGTTGTGCTCATAGCAGTACTAGATATGCTATTCATTCAGCTTTCTTGGAAGATCTTATATCCAACAACACATGCTCCAAACTTTAGCTCTACATCGGTAATGGTGTTGACCTTTAGTGCTCTTTTATCTGATTTAGCACCAGTTAGTTTTTCCACTTCTGCTAGAGATGGGTGCTTGTGAGCCTATGGTTTATCGATTGTAGGATAACTAGTGACCACGTGAATAACATCCTTTGTTATTGCCTTTGGCTTATTTAGCCATAGAGTCTTGTTGTGAACTCTGCTAAGAGTAATCTTTATCCATTCTGTTTTGAAGACCTTGGGAAAATGCAGTGCATATATGAGTCCCTTTACTTCCAAGTGTTTGTTCTCTTCTTTGAGCTTTCCAACATCATCACATAGTGCCCTATAGGCATTATCTAGGTTTATATCTCCTATTTCCAAGATCCTACAGTGAATATAGGACCTTATGTCCTCTACTAGTAAAACCCTAGGTGGGATTCTGGGGAATGCTCCAGAATCATCAAGTTGTGAAGCTATTTCAGGTTGTAACTTGTATTTAGGTTCGGCACATGAGCCTCTGCTGACAAGCTTGAAGGATTTCTTATCACCCTTAATTTTCTCAACTTTAGAAGTTGATGCCATCTTGTTTGCAGAAATTTAGGGCTTTCACAAATAAAATAGTGTGGTCGATAAGTGTTATTACTTATTGATTCCCTGTGATTGCCTGTGAATGTGAATGCTTTGTGTCAAATTGATTTCTATTGGGTCGCTTTCCAAATTGCTCTTAAATCGCTCTGGTCTGCTCAAAAATCAAAGGTGCAAAAATGAGTTTACCCGTCAGACTTTTATAACCTTTTTGTGCCCTAAGTTGTCATTAATGCTTACCAACTCATTGGTTTATGAAGACTGATTTTGTTTGTAGAGGCATTCATAACATCTTTGATGTCTGTCCAAAGCATCAGGGTTGCTAGTGGTTTTGGAGACTTCATCGATGATTGTCGGTGAGGTTGTGAAGATAGCTTTTGTTGATTTAATGTTCACCGATATCTGTTGGTTTACACTTAGCTTGTGTAATGATCGATACATTCTGGTAAGTAGTGCTAACTTTTCTATGTGTGTTCACCTATACAACTTGTTCCCAATAACCGATGGTTTCTTTTCAATAGTTTAGCAAATAACAATATATTACATCTTTATTTATGCTAATATTACAATATGAACTATGTGTGATGGAACTGATGTATAATGTAACTTGTCATAATGCAGTTCCATACTTACTTGTGCAATCTAGTTGGATGTAGTGATGTCACCAGATCCATTGGATGA
>MU223858.1:2819740-2841734 GCA_018584345.1 Thuja plicata
TGGTGTCCATGCCTTGTTGTTCTTTTTCTAGCATTCCTTATGTGTATGCCCATTCATCTTGCATGTAGGACAATACTTGTCCATATAGGTTTTTCTCTTTGGATTTGTCACTTTGGATCTGCACTCACGTGCCTTGTGTCCTTTCTTTTGACATTTATAAAAATTACCAATAAAAGTAGATTGTGCTTGAGAAATACCTTCATTTTGCTTTTGCAAATGTTTGAGGTGTGGCCTAGTTTTCCACAGTGATTGCATGACAACTTCTTGGATCTTGAGGTTGTGAAAGCATTCCTCTAATCTGGTTGATTAGAAGATTCACCATTCTCATTGTACCCTAATCCTGTATAGTTGTTGACTCTTCTCTTTCCATCAAGAAAATCATCCATCCTTTTGTTGCTATCTTCAGCCTTTTTGATCAATTCATTGTGTTGATTTTGGACTTTGATTTCATGCTTCAATTTTTCATTCTCCTCTCTTAGCTCACCAATGATCTGTATTCTTTCAATGAGTTCTGTATTTAATCTATTTGCTTCTTGAATCATAAGAATAATCTAGTTGGTAACCTCATGGTGATGCTCAGTAAGTCTTTGAATCTATGATTCTTTCTCTTGTAGCTTCTCTGTAATTTTCCTCCTATCATCAATGGCTAGTGTTCTTTCATTTTTAGCTTTTCTTGTATCATTCATGACATCAATCATTTTCACCATTTGAGTCTCTTGACTGATTTGCACCATCTTGATTTGATTTGTCAGATGTAGATTGACCTCTTGTAGAATTGTAATTTCTTCTACTGATGCGTCTGAAGCTTTTCTCATTGATGATTCTGCTGTATCAAAGTAATCTTGTATTTACAATTCTTTGTAGTCTTTCTCATTCAGCCCGGTTGCCATAATCTTTCTTTCATCAAGAATTTTTCTTAGTTTGATTCTCACATCTTTATACTTCTCATAGTTAATTTTCATCTATAACTGCTCATTCTCAATAGTCATGTCCAGTCTGTACTTTTCCATTGCTCTAATATTTTCTCTCAAGTCTTTAAGCTTTTCAAGAAAGAGACTTAGCTCTGATACCAATTGTTGAAATTATATTGGAATGATGTATTGAGAGGAGATGGGTGAATCAGTACCTCTAAAACTTTTCTTTGTTAGCCCATTAACCTTTAATCATCAGTTTGTAAATTATCTTATCTAACTATTCATCTTTCTTTATGTATATGCAATTATATCATAAGTTCTTTAATATGTAACCATAAAAGAAACATTCATGAAAATAGATAGCACATAACACAAGATATGATATCACAGAAAACTCCTGTTAGGAAGTAAAAACTGTGGTGGGGATTGTTACCCACAAGACTTCACTATCTGTAGATAAGAAGGGGCCAGTTAAGGCTTACAATTGGTCAGTTCTGATGACCTACCATGTTAGGAGTATTACAGTGGAGACCTATTGAGATCTACTTTGTTTGAAGCTTTAGCAACACTATTAAGTGTGCACTCTGTTAAGAGATTTAGAAAGAATGGTTAAGTCCATCTTCTACAAAAGGATTTTAGATGTGATGCACTTGTTAGAATGCAACTACATAAGTCTTTGATCTAATGATGTATGCAATCTCTAATTGCTGATAATATATCCAATAAAGCTTCCTATGTATAAGTAATCATCCTTCCATGATTGAATAATATCTTTGTCTGCTCATCGGTAGCCTCTGTGTGTTCTTGGAAACTAATGTGATTTGTTTCTGAACTTTGCATGAATTCTGCCTTCTTCTCCTTAGATGCTCTTCGTGGCTATCAACAACAATGAATTCGTAACTCAAAATTGATTTGAACATCTATTTATACTAGATTTTGGCTCAATTCTTGATTCACGCTTCGCAAGTTAACTCTAGATCCAAGGTTTACAACTTGACCTTGATCTCTAGTTAGATATGTTTTAGATCCATTAGGATGCTTTAAAACATTTACATAAAGCTTGCTTGACCCTGAAGTTATGATTTAAAACAAATTAAAACTCTATAAATAGAATTACATTGCTTTATCCGTCGTGTAAAACGCAGATCAACTATTTGCGTGTTCTCTAACTGACTGTTGGTTCTGACGGTCGTTTTTCTTTGTTGTCAGTGTTCCTTTCTTGAACTAGTTGTCGAGTATGCCTTTTCTGTTCTATTAGTTTTGTTCTCAAAACTATGTCGTCGGTGATGATCTCAATGTTATGTTATTGACCCGTCGGTGATGTCCTATTCACTTCGTTGGTGCAACACTTGTTAGTGTTCGTCGGTCAATTCCATACTTAGCATTTTTCATGACCTCTATGTTATGTTAGGTATTCTCATTATTTTCCAGTAATGCTTGTAATCCGCCGGTAATGCTTGTACTGTTGATCTCTGTCAATGTTTTTCACTAAGTGTACTAATGACAAAATTAATGTCATCACAACTTTGATCCCTTAATCCTACATTCCGACCACCAATCTAAAACCAAATTTATAAAATTTGCATCCTTAAGGAACATATTTTCAAATTTAAATAGGCATGACTAAGGCTTATCTTCCCCAAAAATTTCCAATTGGATGGGGAAATGATCTGATCTTGAAGTTGGAGAAATGGAAGCTTTAAAGTCAAATGGAAAGATTGTGAGGTCACCTTTGAAGAAAAATCTGTCTAATTTTTCTGAAATGTTGTTAGGCCCAAGTCTCTTGTTTGACCAAGTGTACAAACCATTGTCTAGTTCTATTTCCATTAAATTATCTGATTGTAACCAATCCTTGAAATTAGTTTTGGATTGTGACTCCTTTTGAGAACCACCCAGTTTGTCTGATGGATGAACTATGGCATTAAAGGCTCCTCCTAAAAACATATTCCCATATGGCCAGGCTAAAAGACATCTGCTAATATAATCAAATTTTTTTATATAATATTTAATTAATATATTTAAGATAAATATTTAATTTATAACATAAATTATTTATTTACTTGATTTTGCCTTTTCTTCGATAAATTAACTTATACACTATTAAAAATATTATATTAATGATATATTTTGAATATTTAATATATTTAATATAAAATATATTCTACTTATCAATATAATAATTATTTATAAATATATTGATAACATAATTTAGGGCATTCTCTATGTTTTCTCGCGTTTTGCATTGTTCTCCTTGATTTCTGTTCCCCGGATGCGTGTCCCCCCACTTGGCTGGCGATGCTGGTGAGATCTTTTCATACTTTCTCTTTTCATTTATGGTTTTAAATTTACAATTTCATTCCTTTGGCACTGGTACGGTCTCTAACATGCTCCCATGGAGCCTGTGTCGGATGCCATTAATGAACCCTTAGGGTGTAATAAATCTTCCTCCTCCTCCAATATGGCTAAGTCTTTCTCTGAAGCCATGGCGAAACCCACCTCCCTCGTTGCCCCTGGTGTGAATTTTGTGTGTTGTGGTGAGAATGGAACCAACAAATCCGGTAAGGACCCTAGGCTTGTTCTGTCACCTCTCTCCATTTCTCTCAATTCTGAAATGGTT
Organism: Thuja plicata; assembly: GCA_018584345.1. Lineage (NCBI taxonomy): Eukaryota > Viridiplantae > Streptophyta > Pinopsida > Cupressales > Cupressaceae > Thuja > Thuja plicata. The sequence goes on from MU223858.1 coordinate 2,823,272, forward strand.
GATGAAATTGTTAAAGAAAAGAATAGATTAAAAGACTACTATTTTCTTTGTTGTGGTTGAGATCGATAAATGCCCTGCTAGAAAGTATTTAGATGATTGGTTTCATAATTTATGGAACTTGAAATTAGGTTTTCACATCTCCTTATGTAGACAGATCTAGAAAGGGTTGTTTGTTATTTTCTTTGCTAACCCTAATTTGTAGGATGAGGTTTTGAAAAGGCAATATTGGTCAGTTGGAAACACCTCCTTCTACGATCTTTCCTAGACTCCAGAAGCCATACATGAAGAAGCCCTGTTTTCTCCTAGATGGATTCTCCTTAAGCAAGTTCCCCCATTTCTCTGGCGATTTCTCCCTCAATTGCTGGAACCCTTGGGAAAAGTGGTCAGGATGGATGAAACCAATCGACTTGTCCCCCATACAGATGCTAGGGCACTTATCTCGCTAAAACAAAGCATTGACATCCCTGATACTCTAGAAGTTAATATTTCCAATGATCTTTTCTCTTTCCCTATCGAGATCCTTGGTGGCCTTAATGCCTTATTTCTTTCTAAGCATGAAGCTTTCCTAAGAAAAGACTACCCTATTGTTATTCATAAACAACCCTTTTCCAAGTCATCCACTACTTCTTCTACAGATACCTATGGTAGGGTTTCTCTTGTGGCCAGTGCCTCTCATAAGCCTAAACATGATTTTCCTTCCCCCGCTCCTCCCTAGATTCCCTCTCACAGTCCCACCACCCAGGAAACTACCACGCCTTCTGCAACTCCCCAATTAGTTGATAATGAGGATGGTTTTCAAATGGTTGTTAAGAAGATTAACAAGTGTAGAAGAAAAAACTGCCCCGCATGCTGTGACCAATTCTTGTGGTGCTTCTCCCACACCCTCTTCTATTATGATTGATTTAATCCCCCAAACCGCTTCCACCAAAATTTATTTACCCCTTGCATCACATTCCAATATCTCCCATGTGATGTATGACATTTCTCTATCTACGCAAGGGCAAAATAAAAAGGTTTTTAAAGAAGTTGATGATGATTACATTTTTGAGATTATCCCTGCGAATGATTGTATTCCTTATCAAAAGTAATCCTCTGTTTTAATACCCCAAGATTTTGACTCCACCGAGAATGTCAATATGGATATACACTTGGAGGTTTCCACTCCACTTAATTATGAGGATGAGGATTTAGATAATTCTAATGATCTTCCCAAAGCTAAAAAAAGACCGTCCTTAGGGTTCAAAAAATAAAAATTCTTCAACTAAAAAACTTGCGAACAACCTTGCTAGTTTTATCTCCCTTTGTTGGTTCCATGGACTCCACTTTTCCCCCCCATTTGGTTCATCATGACTTGTGTTTCATGGAATATTAGGGGTCTTGAATCCCCGGATATGAAATAGATTGTTAAGCGATGTTCAATTGCTTTTAATTCCATAGATATTATGATGTTGCAAGAACTTAACGCTACTAGTTTTATGTTGGATGTCAATCTTGATTATATTTGGAAAGATGAGATCAAATTTCATTCCAATCATCCCAAAGGCAGGGGAGGGGTTGGTAATCTCATTAACCATAGATGGTATAAATTAATCTTGGATCATGGTATTTCTCCATGTAATAGAGCTGTGTGGGTTACTATCAATTTCCGAGGCTTAACCATTGGCATCTGTTCTATGTATGCCTCTAATGAATTTAAAGAAAGAGTTGATTTGTAGGATTGGTTGTCCTCCCTTGCTGACATTCCTTGTATTTTTAGTGAGGATTTCAATATGATTGAATCCCAGGATGACAAAAGTGGTGGCCTCCCTTTCACATAGAAAGACATAGAAAATATTTAATGGAATAGGATGAAACATAATAAAAATCATTTTGACCCTCTATTCGGTGAAAGGAACTCTAACCCTAGCTTATTGTATACCTGGTGCAACTTTCAGAACGGCCCCTCTAGGATCTACTCGAGGCTTGATTGATTCTATGCCAAGAAGAATTTTTTTCCGTTATCCTTGATAAAAAAGGTAATGTTATTACTATTTCTCTAGCTACCCTGTCACATCACCATCCTATCTCTATTTTTATTAGAGTTAATAACTCCATTCAACAAAACAAGTAGACTAACCCCAAATTCATTCTTAATACTAGTATTTTGCAAGATGAGGACATTTTGGCTGCCATTAACTTAATTAGACTCATCAACAAGAACAAACTTTCCTTCCTTTTCCATATTGACAGATGGAATCATAATACCATTGCTTGGCATAATCTATTGCAAACCATTGGGAGGAAGATAGCCAAGGATTCTAGATTCTTTTAGAAAAATCTCTCCTCTGATCTTTACACTCCTGAGATTAACATTCAGTCTAACCTCTCTAATAGCAACCTTGTGTACCAAGTCTCCAAAGTAAAAGATGCTCTTAGACAACATCAACATATCAAAACAAGAGGTGTTGTTATTGGATCCCGTGCCCACTGGCTTCAATTTTGTGATAGGGGGTCAAAATTCTTCGTTAACCTCATTAAACAAAAACAATCTAATGAATCTATCGATAGACTTCTCATTAATGATAATGAAATTGTTGACACTAAAAATATTAAAAAGGCTTTCTCCCACTTTTACCAAGATCTCTTTACCTCTAAAGATAATTATGAAGCCAGGTCCCTGAGAAACAAATATAGATCTGATATTCCTACTAGAGAATTACCAACGAAGACTCTACTATGTTGAGTAAAAACATAACTATTGAGGAAATTTAAAAAGCCATCAATACCCTAAAATATGAAAATGCCACTGGGCCCGATGGTCTCTCTATTGAATTCTACAAAGCCAGCATTATTTGGATCTGTAATGACCTCCATGACATCTACTCTAAAGACCTTGACAGTGGCTCTCTAGGAGGCTCTATTAATAGAGGAATCATCAAGTTGATCCCTAAAGATTGTGATAAGACTCTCATTAAAAATTGGAGGCCTATTACTCTCCTTAATGTCTCTTATAAAGTTATTGCTAAGATCCTGGCCCTCAGATTGGAGAAGATTCTTCCCAAGTTTGTTTCTTCCACTCAAACTGGCTTCATCAAAGGTAGGTACATTCTAGAAAATCTTACTACTAGATGGGAAATGATGAATTGGGCTAAACACTCTCAACAAAATATGGATATGTTTCTTTTGGATTTTGAAAAGGCTTATGACAGAATTGAATGGGGATTTGATCTCATGATGTTTGAGGCTTTTGTCTTTCCTAGGTACTTTTGCAATACTGTTAAAATGCTGCTTCAGGATGCTATTGCCCAAGTTGATGTGAATGACTCCCTTTTTAATCCTTTTACTCTAAGAAGATCTATTCGGTAAGGATGCCCCCTTGCCCCTGCTCTTTTTGTGATTACCTCTGATGCCCTTTCATATATTCTTAGAGACAACATTATTTAGAACTCGTTGTGTCAAGGGTGTCTCTTTACCGGATTTCTCTGACTTGATTAATTGTCAATTTGTTGATGCCACTGATCTATTTTTTGAGCTCATTGAAGAAAATTTTGAAGGTTTACACAAAAAGCTTAGTTTCTTTTGTACTATCTCTAGTGATTGCCTCTCTAAGACCAAATCTATTATCCTTGGCTGTGCGGACTGACCTCTTGATTGGATATGCAAGTATGGCTATCAATGGGATGACCCTTAGAAAGTTGTCCAATATCCTGGCATCCCTTTTTCTATTGAACCATCTCTAAAGAATATGTGGTTTTGGATTAAAGAAAAAATTAGTAACAAGCTGTCTAAATGGCATATAGATCTCTTTCCTTGGCTGGAAGAATTCAGGTTTGCCAAAAAATTCTCTTTTCTTACAATGTGTATTACTCCTCTGCCTAGATGTTTAGTAATTATCAAATCCTTGAGATCCAGAAGGCCATCAATAATTTTCTTTAGTCTGATGGTAAAGGCAATTCTAAGCTCCATGTTGTTAAATTGGATTGGTTCTAGATTGACAAGATCCTTATAGGGCTGGGACTAAAGGACGTTAAGATTCAAGGGATTGCCCTTGCTGCCAAAAGGATCTTTCACTCTTTATAAGGTTCTAAACCTTGGAAAATCCTGGTTAGGAATAAAACTGAGTGTGGCTTCCCTAAAAATGCAAAGTTTTGGAAGAATCTTCCTTTGTGTTACATTATTTGGGGAAAGTTCCTAGTTCTTGTTCAAGGATCTACTATTTTTAAATCCATTTGGAAGGCTTGAGAACATGTTAGAGTGTTTTTTCCTAACCTGGCTTTCCATGATAATAAGCTCCTTCATGGTGAAAGGTCGATTTGGTGGAGCCTTTGCCTAAATAGAAAACCCCTCATCCTCTCCTAAGGATGCTTTGCCAGATCTTGAGTGAGTATGGGTATTTCTCAACTCATCGACCTCTTTGAGCATGACAAACTTATCTCCTGGGATGCTCTCAGATCTCAATTTAACATCCCTCACTCTAAGAAAAAGACTTATAATATGATTGTCAAAGCTTTTTGTGACATCCTAGATACTTTTCATACGGACTCCCACAAATTTATCGGTCTTAAGTGGCCGGATGGTACTGTTCTATTCAAAATTAAAGCAAAAAATATTTACAAAGTAATTTCTCATAATGACTCCATTATTAAACATGTGAACAATCTTTGGTACTTTGATTTAGATGCTGGATCTTGGAAAAAATACTTTGATATCCTTTGGAAAAGCCTTATTGATCCCAAGATCAAGTGCTTTAAATGGCTTATGATGCTTGACGAACTTCCTTTGAGAAAAGATAATTTTTTTTTTTAAGTTTTGTAATATATGTAAGATTCTTGATTCTTGAAGACATATCTTACTTGATTGTGCTCTTCCTATGGAAATTTGGCTTATGTTTGGTATATCTTATCCTAAACATGTTAACATATTTGAGATTATCACTGGCTTCATCCCTGGTTTGAAAAAGGATACTAATTTATTTTGGAATATTCTTTCCTCTAACATTTTATGGCAGATTTGGAAAATCAGAAATGAAGACAGGTATCAAAACATTCCCAGGATCCTTACTTAGTCTTTTCATAAATTCATACATTTTAAAATTTCTTTGCAGGTGGTTATTAACATGATGATTGAGTGGGAAAAGCTAAGAAGATTTCTTCATATGGGTCACTCTACTATGTTCATTTTCGAGATGAAGGATGACTATGAGTGGAGGAAAAATATGGACAACCTTGCTACTTTTGAGAAAATGGTGAAGAATATTAATCAAGAAATTAAGAAGAATAAGAAAGCCGCCTCTGATGATAAGATTCTCATGCTGGCACAAATCCAAGATAAAAAGAACATTTTTTGGATGGAAGGCCCCCAAGGCTAGACTACTTGGGTTGAATCTTATGATGAGATTCTCCACTAGCTAGAGCTGTTGTTTTGTTTCTTTTTGTTATGGTCATCTATACTACTTTGATGTTTTGATACTTTGATACTTTTATACTCTCGTTGTGAAGCTCCGCCTCCCCTCGTTGTGATGTATATCTTCTTTTTTTGATCCCATTATACTTAATAAAAAAAATGATTTATAAATAGTATAATTTGTATTATATAAAACTAATAAAATAAATGATATAATAATTATAGAATTATATAATTCATATTTATAAAATTAAATAATAAATAATGTATTATAATTTAATATAATACATAAGCTTAATTATAATTCAGATTTAAAGACAAGATTGCTAAGAAACTAGGGAAATGGCATAACCAATCCCTCTCCCTTGCTGGCAGAATTTAGGTTTGTCAAAAGATTCTCTCCTCTTATAACATCTACTACTCTTCTACTTGGATGTTTAGTAATTACCAAATTTTGGAAATTCAAAAAACTATTAGAAATTTCCTATGGTCTGATGGTAAAGGGAATAAAAAGTTCCATGCTGTTAATTGGAAGTGGTGTCATACTGATAAGCTTTTTGGTGGTATGGGGCTTAAGGATCTCAAAACCCAGGGTATTGCCCTAGCTACCAAATAGATATTTCACTCCTTAATTGGTGATCAGCCTTGGAAAATCCTTATTAGGAATAACATTGAAAGATACTATCCTAGATATGCCAAGTCCTGGAAAGGCCTTCCCTTGTGTGATCTTATTGATGGTACTATCCCCATAAATGTTCAGGGTTCAGCTATGTTTAAATCTATCTGGAAGGCATGGGATCAGGTTAGGCTCTTTCTTCCTAAAAAGGATTTTCATGATGGTTTTCAGTTATTTGGTGAACACTCTATCTGGTGGAATCTTTGTCTTGTTGGTAGGCCTCTTGCCCTTATACAAAGCTGCTCGGCCAAAAATTGGAGTAAATTAGGCATATCTCAATTGATGGATTTGCTTGATCATGATAAATTGCTTGGCTGGGATGAGATCAGAATAAAATTTAATATTCCTTATACTCAAAAGAAAACATATAACATGATTTCCAAAGCTTGTACAAATCTTCCCTCAATCTGCAATGTTGATTCTCACAGATTTCTTAAGAGGATGAAATGTCCTGATGGCACTGTTATTTCTAGCATAAAATCCAATAATATCTATCAGGTTATTGATTATAACATCTCCATTGTTCAACATGTTAATAAGCTATGGTATACTAAACTTGATATTGACTCTTGGAAAAATCTCTTTGGATATCTGTGGAAAGGGCCAGTTGATCCCAAGGTCGAATGTTTCAAATCGATCCTTCTCCTTGATAAAATTCCTATCAAAAAAGACTCACTTGATTTTTGCAAAATGTGCAGATTATCTGAAACTAGCAGACATATCTTCTTTGACTGTTTTTTTGCTAAAGAGATATGGAATTTATTTGGAATAACTTATCCTATGTTTACTAATGTATTTGAAATTATTACTGGATATATTCCAAAACTTAAGAAAGATGCTAACTTATTTTGGAATATTTTATCTTCTAACATCCTCTGGCTAATTTGGAAGTATAGGAATGAGGAGAAATATAAAAGTAATGCTAGAATATCTCTTACTAAGTTTTCTCGTAAACTCACTTTTTTCAAAATTTCCTTGCAGGTATGTTACTATGTTACTTGAAAGGGAGAAGTTGCATAGATTCTTGAGCATGGGCTATATGAAGGATGGTTACGAATGGAAGCGCAATATTGACAACTTGCAAAATTTTAAGAAGACACTTAGCAGATTCATGAAGGAGGTCAAAAAGACCAAAGGTGTCTCTGATGATAAAATATTGAAGCTGACTCAGATTCAAGAGAGGATGAGCATAGTGTGGATGGAAGGTCCTTAGGGATGGACCGCTTGGGTTGAGGACTATTCTGAGCTCCTTCATTAGTTTTTGTTTTTATCTATCATGAAATTTAACTCTTGTACTGATGATAATACTTGTATCTAGTGTCTTCTTGTTGGTGTGAGGCTATGCCTCCCTTTTTGGTTGGACTCTTTGTAAATTTTGAAATCCTTATATATAATACAAAAAATTTAGATTTATAGAATTAAATCATAAATAATGTATTATAATTTAATATAGTACATCGGCTTAATTATAATTTAGATTTATAGAATTAAATAATAAATAATGTATTAAATATTTAATATAAAATATATTTTCATATTATAATAGTATTTTTGAAATATGTAATAATTTAATTTATATCAGAATAATTTTTTTTATATAATATTTAATTAATATATTTAAGATAAATATATAATTTATAACATAGATTATATATTTAAGATAAATATATAATTTATAACATAAATTATATATTTACTTGATTTTGTGTTTTCTTCGATAAATTAGTTTATACAATATTAAAAATATTATATTAATGATATATTTTGAATATTTAATATAAAATATATTCTACTTATCAATATAATAACGATTTATAAATATAATGTATAATTTGTATTATATAAAACTAATAAAATAATTGATATAATAAATAAATATGTTTGATTTATATATATATATATATATATATATATATTGTGCTTAAACTTCATATGTCTATAATTTTAAAAAATAAATATTTAATATTATTATAATTTTATTTTTAAAAAATATTTAAATTTAGTTGAAATTAATCTTTTATATGAAATGGTTATTTTAATATATATTCTAATGGTTCAATTATATATCTAAATTAAGGTTACAAGTAAAATTATTTATACGAATTGATTATAATTTATTAAATATTAAATATTTAATTATAATTAATTAAACTAGATGCAAGTATTGGTCATTCTGTTGTACTTGTTATTTAAGTCATCTTCTTATGCCTATAACTTACTATCTACTAATACAGTATATTACTACTAGAGTGCAAATGTATCATATATAAAATAGATAGGACAACACTTTGGCAAAGAGAAGTTTGTACAAATGTATAATAATTATCGAATATTTACATTTAAAAAATTAAATATAGGTATTAGAGTTAAATATTTATAGAACAACTTAGAATTTGTTACAAATAATATAATTTGCAAAAAAAAGTCCATTTTTAATCCTCCTCACTACAATAAAATGGCATAAATGCAACAAATATATTTGGTTTCAATTTTGTTTTTTTTAATATTGAGCCCATTTCTTCCAATAGTTTGATGAAAATAAAAAAATATTAATAATCACAATAGATCAATGGTACATTTGAGGCACATTCAATTGTGTGAGTGTTTTCTATTTAAAGAAAATTTAACACTAAAGAATATTTATCAGAAAGTGTATCTTCAAAATATATAATAAACTATATAAATTTACATGAAGGTTTATGGATGTTGCTATTGATTAGAGTGCAACTTGTGTCATCTATGATCTCTCTATATCTATATCTATGTTAGTGTCACTTACATAATAAGATGGGTCTCACAAATGATGAGCTTTTGAGACACCGCTAGAAGATGATTAAATAGTAATACAAAATGTGTACAAGATGAAAATTGGATCCCTGATGTATGAAAGCTATTGCTTATTCTATATGCCCTTGCTTGGTCGGTTTAACATTTGATTTTAAGATTAAATTTCTCTAAATTTGATGGTTAATATTTGGTGAGGTTGTGTAATGTCATTTACAACAATTTATGTGAGATTTTTAATTAGTTAAATAACATGATAAATTGCTTTTTTAAAATTGGGATTTTAATCAAATATTGTCAATTAAATAAGCTAGAAAAGCCACAAAGAGTGCAACCAAACCCAACGAAACTGATATTTAGATGAATATTTAGATTTAAACTATGGGAGGGGCATGAATTTACTGTCATAAAATAATTTATTAAAAAAAATTAATGTACACATAGATACAAAACACAAAATTTGTGAATAAAGTGGTGCCTGCAATAATGCCAAACAACCATGTCTTGAAATAAACTTCACTCAAAACACCCAGACTAATCAATTGAATAAACTTCACTTAAAACACCCAGACACTAGTACATTTGAGTCCTTTTTTTGATGGCTATGTGTCGCAATTCTGACACTACCCCGTCAGGGAAGCGACACTGGTCAGTGTTGCAGTTTTGGTGTCAGAATCACCGACGGCTATTATGTCTATCGTTATTGCGACGACAATGACCGTCGTAATATGTACTGGCTACGATGTTTAGCATGTTTTCGTTACCCTTTTTTACTGTCGCAATTTTGACATCTGAACGTCGTATTTAGGTATTAACCATCACAGTGTGCACCGTTTAGGATTGTTAGCTTGTTGTCGTTACACTTTATGAGTGTCACAAGTATGATGCATGTGTGAGAGATATGTTGCATGTGCGAAGTCTAGCTATTAGCAATTTATGACATTTGGACATCGCATGTTTATCTCTGGTGTCGGTTGTTCTCTGGCATCCATCGTAATTGCAACGGTATTCTATATTATTAAAAATATATATAAGGAGCTTTGTTTCCAAAATAGTTTAACTACACATAACCTTCCAGAATATTATTAAAAGCTTCAGGAGGCAGAATCAGCAGCAGACAAGGACAATTATGGCAAAATGAAAAGTTAGATCAACTGATGAAGGTGACAAGTATAACTGAAAGCTTTTCCTTGGCATGGATAAGCAAGATTTCCAAAATTGAAATATGAGGAAAATTAGAAGCAATAGGAAGTAAAAAAAAGGAGTAGACAAGGGCATCATGGGGAAAAAACATGAGCATTAATTGATGAAGGTGACAAGCATAACTAAAAGTTCTACCTTGGCATGGATGAACAAGATTTCCACTCAACAAGAAGCTGATAGTGTGAGTAATAGATGCAAGTGTAAGGTGAAAGAATGAGAGTTGAAAGCAAGAGGGTTGAGGAGCAATAAGAAGAGAAAGAAGAGGATTGAATCCAAGTTAATGTTCACTTTCACAATTCAAATGTTTGACATTAGTTCACCAAAGTTTCATTTTTAATTCTTATGCTTATAATATTTTTATAACTATTTTGAAGTACTAAATATAATCTTTTTATAATTATATTGAAGTACTAAATATATTGAAGGCGAGTTACATTTTCCAGCAGCTAAAGTGAAAAAAATTTTGTTAATCAGTTGGAAGATAGGAACAACATTTCTAGACTAGAAAGATGTGAAATAGAATCTGGAATTGTTTCTGACAGCTAGTTGTGGTCTAGACTCAGCCAACTTAATTTTGGAATCTGTAACAAAGAAGGAGGGATATGACCACTTAACCGGTTGTAACTAAGTTCCAAATAACTAAGGGATGAAAAAATACAAAAATAGGATGCTATAGTGCCCTCCAATTTGTTATACGATAGATCAATGGCATTAAGGGATGAAAATTTGCCAAAATAGGATGGTATACTGCCCTCCAATTTGTTATACGGTAGATCAATGGTGTTAAGGGATGAAAAGTTGCCAAAAGAGGATGTTATGCTGCCCTATAAATTGTTATACAACAGATCCATGGTCTTAAGTTTTGAGAAGTTTGTAACAGAGTGGGGAAAGGCTCCTCCTAAATTGCACTTACTAACAGATAGCATGACCAGTGAGGAAGAATGGATTAGAATGAAAGAAAGGTTTTGTTTCAAGTCATAATTATCAGTAAGCACAAGATTTCTCATTCTTGAATGGGCCAAGAAATTGGAAGGGATGGAACAGTAGGTGAGATCTAGAGAAACCAATGAGGACACGTTCTCAAACAAAGAGGGTAGTTCAAATGGGAATGAATTATCACCTATATGCAGAAGTGATAAATGGGTGAGGTTTGAGAGATCTAGATGAACAATATTTCCACTCAACAAGAAAAACAAATCAATAAGAAGTTGATTGTGTGAGTAATAGATGCAAGTGTAAGGTGAAAGAATGAGAGTTCAAAGAAAGAGGGTTGAGGAGAAATAAGAAGACAAAGAAGAGGATTGAATCCAAGTTAATGTTGACTTTCACAATTCAAATGTTTGACATTAGCTCACCAAAGTTTCATTTGTAATTCTTATGCTTATAATATTTTTATAACTATTTTGAAGTATTAAATATATTTGAGAGCTCCCCCTACTGCCACCTTGTTGTCATCCCCCTGCCATCCCCAAATTTAAGCCCTTGGAAACTTCTTGGAACTATGGCTTGAATAGAAATGGCACATGCCTAGCCCAAATTAACTGTTAGTTATTTCCACTAGGGCTTAGAGAAGGTGGCAAAAATTATCATGAGCTCCAGCTACCTTCAAGATATTGAAATAAAATTTTGTGAGGGGCACATATGAGATGACTGAACCATTGGTAAGTTCGGGCCAATGCATTACAACCTAGTAGAAGTGAAGAAAGTGACCGAAGATGGTTTTGCCACTAATTAGCTCTGTCAGTTATCATAAAATGTGGTTTAAGTTTGGTGAGCACAGACTTGGGCTGTAATGATCATATTTGAAGTTGCAAGTTCCAAGGAAAAGTGGTTGAATTCGTGTAAGTTTCTACCCAATCATCAAACTGGCTAAACTTCTAAAGTGATGCATTGTTCCCTCTAGTTTCATAAAGAGATGCAAACTATGTAAAATATTGGTAAGGGGTGGCAAGATAGGGGAAGAAATCAAAAGTAAAAGACCTAAGGGCCAGACCTAATGCCTCGGGGGCTCATCATAGATGTCCTTTCCTACATAACTCGTATAGACATCGTAGTTCGGGTGTAACTTTAAAAGTAGTCTTTTAAAGGATGGTAAAATTGGTTACGCAACCCCTTTCTAGGGTAGAGTCCCTAGGCAGTGTCTCCATTGGCTGCCACCCAATTAGGTGAACAAGGATGAGATCCTATTTAGATTCTACCTACAAATAAGTTATACGTAAACCTCCTCATAAATTTACCTACCCAACGGTTCATAACTATGATGGAGAACAATTCTTGTAAGATATTAAGGTAATATCCATGATCCCAAACCTACAATATTCATAATTGTATGAGAGGAGATACATATTACCTAATTCTATGACCACTTATCTTAAAATCTAACATATGAGTATACCATGTATATAATTTAATCATATCATGCATTCCTAACATATGCATTGAACTACTAATATCAATGTCTATTAAATCCCAACTTAACAAGTTGTAAAAGTGCAATTATACTAACCTCACTACTCAAATTGACTAACAATTCAACTAGAAAAATATACCTTTAAAAATAAGAGTAACTATAATAATTTTATTATTACAACATCGAGACATAACCATCAGTCATTATCAAATAAGTTGCATATTAAATGAGAATCATTTCTTTTTTGACTTTTCCTTTTTTTCTGATTCTCTAAAATCTTGTAGAGGCATATCCATCTCAACATCGTCATTTATTTTTGCCCATGGATGTGATCTCTTTGTCCTTTGCAAAGGCGGGCCCTCTGCAATAACAAATAAATGGGTTAAATTAAAAATATATTATCATAATTGGCGTTAGTTTAAAAACATATTATCATAATTGTTACAAGCATTTCAGTACTTTAAAAAACATAAACGTGACTCTCTTTATGTTGTGCAACCACATCTTCTTTCTCAGTAGCTTGAACCTCAACATGCTCATTGGGAAGCTCTACATTCTCTGCATCTGCAATTATCATTAAATTTTTATTACTACACCAAATTCAATTTAAAATGTTTACTTGTATTAATAAATTAATAATCAAAATATGAATAGAAAATGTATACCTTGAGTTCTACAATGCACATCCCAATCGACGCCTCTGTCATGCTCGGATGGTGTTTTATTATTGGAAAACTACATTCCAATGTAAATAATTAGTGGATTTATCAACAATATATACATATAAATACAAGACAAATAGTGAGAAATGTTAATCATTCAATTTAATACATATAAACATAATCATTTTAAAGTTTTAAACAAATATATAATCATTGTTTCCTTACTTAAAACAAATATATTCACTTTATGTTGGAACTTAACATCAAATAGAGTAATTGGTAAAGTATTCAACTTGAAATAAAAATCAATTGGCTTATTTACCTGTTCAACAGATCCACCAGAAGAACATTGCACACTCTTTGATCAGAATCGTTGAGCCATGACTGTATAGCCTTGTTTGTAGCCTACTTTCTTGTCCTTTTCTGAAATCTTTTGTTTGAACTCCAAGGCCTACATTTTTTTTGTACATAGTGAATTTCATCAAAAGTAAATTGATTACAATTTATAAATATTTTCATATGGTTTCTCATTTACTATTACTTACAATTCGTGCAGCAAGTTTTGAATATCCACCCGAGCCAAGCTTGTGTTGCCCGTGGTTTTGTTTTCTTGCTTCTGTTGCCTTTGATGTGTCAGGAAACCTATGTGATGTTTGAAATATGTTAGATCACATAAGTACAAATATTAAATAGTAAATAATGTCATTATTAAGATTATCACGTACCTTCTTTCCTTGGGTGATACTATTTGTTCATCATGTCTTGAGCATCTCTCAAGTGCATCCTTTTTAAGATTCTCCCACTCATTAATAGGAACATAGGGGGTTCACTCATATTAAGGGTTGCATTCTATTTGCGTCCTGTAGTTTTCCCTAATATACTTTAAAGTTTTCCCCGCTTTCTCAAGGAGCCTAAGTCTTTGAAAGACGTTGGGTCAAAAAAGTTTTATCATAGAGTCAACGAGTTTATCCTTTAACACTTTATCTTGTGATTGCCACCTTTTAAGAAAAAAAAAACTATTAGATTCATGATACTATGTGCGTATGGTCGGCCCAAAAATGTGCAAACATTCATCATTAAGTTTTTCATAAAATAGATTATTCCCTACAAAAAAAAATGGGACTATTAGTAATTACAAGGGACTGCATAGGGGGTTAGTGCATTACATTATGAGTATAAGATTGTATAGTAAAAGAAGGATCAATCTTTAAAGTACCTGGAAGCTGGGCTACTCTCACGGGAAGTCCATCTTCAATGTTCACGAGCAATTGATCACACTTCTGTATTGTTCTCGTACATGTAACACGAGTACATCCAAGAATTCCATCATCACCTTCTACATAAAATGAATCCAATATTACAAAATGCCCCCTAAGAAAAAATAGTTCAAGTGAAATAAAAACATGATAAATGAGAGAGAAAAAGATGAATCTAGTTACCAATAGTAGGCATTGCCGTCGCATTTGTGGCCAAGCTACATGTTGCCGACAGTCCCTCTACGGTTCTGATCCTCATAGCAAGCGGCATAGTCAACATAAGATGAATAGTAGGTGATGAAAAATAAGATTGTTAGAGCATAAGAAAATATGAAAAACCATGGACAAGATTGTTAGAGCTATTAAAAAACATTTTTTTTCGAGCAAAACACAAGTGGATGATAGAACATGGGATCTACTTGAAATGTCTAAAGTATCTGCATCTGGGGCATGAACCTTAAATGTTTTTAGCATCCTCTGTAAAAATAACACATATATTTTAGTTAATGACATAAATAAAAGATATTACTATAAAAACCATTATTGAACTTTTGTTATAATTAAAAACTACATTAATACTAATTGTATAAGTCTGAACACAGTGAGCCAACTCATCCTCTATCATCATTATTTCCGGAGTCTAAGGTTGAATATTTTCCAATCAAGTTAACTCTCTTGAAGTTGCATGAAGGACCTTTTGTAGTGCAACCACATGATTGACATCTGATGAAAAATCAACAATGAATGGATCTTGCTCATCCCTCAACTCCTCATGGACTACTTGTTCCTTTCCCTTTTTTTGATAAGCACTTGTTTGTGAGAACAATATTATTAGCACTTTATTTAAAAGCAGTCCAAAATAGTAGTGAATAATAAAACATAACAAAAAATACGCATTAACATTTTTCTTGTATGTGCATTTGTACAACAAAAATTAGTTTTACCTGTCGGGAAGAAGAAGTCCCATGAGAACCATCATCACTGTGCGTATCATGTGGTTGTTGATCCATACTATAGCCCTATATTTCAAATATTAAAAATTATTGAGACATGTTAAAACACATGTTCTTATGCTAAGTTACGTTGAATAATAGACAATTATCAGAATGCTTCAATTAAAAGAAGATAGTTTTTTTTTAAACAATTTTAAATGATGCATAGTGCATACCACCTCATCCATGATAGTGGGTTTTTTTGTATCTATGCGATTCAAATTGTAATCGACAAGCAGCTCTTCACCTCCACGTATTGATTTGATCGCACATAGAAATACGTGATTTCCCTCGCACACCTCAAATATGTAATTGTGTTTCTTCTTAGTTGACGTAGGTCGTGTACTATTTATAAAGCCTATAATATTCCCTGATGCTTTTGGCCTTCTGTCAATGTATATAGCTACTATTTTAATTTGTTGACTAACTTTTTGTTTTATATAATTTTTCGCGAGTCCATACTGTTGCCTCCACTTTTAAACATGTAGCCATTTCAGAAAAGTGGAAGATTTAGAAGTCCTAGTATGGTCATGTCATGTTGTTCTGGTCAGTCTAATGTCTAGGTCTAAGTCTTCCCTAGGATAGGAGGTCTTTTCCAGGTTCCCCTTCCTTTGCCATCTTGTTTTAGCCGGGTGGGTTGCTATCAGAGTTTCATTCCTTTGGGTAAGTTGTAGATCCCAACCCGGCAAAGATTTGTGCTCCAATCAATGTTCTTCCTTAGGCAGAGATCGAAGACTAGTGTAGATCGATTCTACAGGTCTCAACGATCCTAATGCAACAAAAGGCGAGCAATTTGGTTGAGAGATGGCAGAGAACGAGCTCGGCGGGATTTTGGAAATCGTCTTCTCCACTGCGGGTTTCTACCTGCGAAGTTCATTTTCTGCGAAGTATGAATGACAATGATTGCAGAAGTATATTATGAAAAGAAATGGCCTTGGATAGTGAAAATTGTTGCTTAAAACATAGAAATGGATCCGGGGAACAGTCAAAAGGAAGTTTGGATTCAAGAAAGACTCAAAGCGGAGAATTGGAATTCAGCTTCTCCGTGGCGGAATTCTACCTGAGAAGGTAATTCTCCGCAAAGACAGAAAATAAGAGAAGTTTTCACATGTTGCGGGTTTCGCACCTCTCGGGTGATTTTCCGCAAAGTAGAACTTTGCACTGTGCGGATTTCGCACCTCTCATGTGCTTTTTCGCCAGCTTAGTTATAATGAGGTGGGACCCACAATAGATTTCCGAAGCACTTTTTCCATTTTCTGAGTAAGAGATAAATGTTTAAATATTGGCTTGGAGATTAAAATAAAGCATTTGCGGAGAATTGAAAATTGCCTTCTCCACGGCGGAGTTCTCACTCATAAAGGGATTTCCCGCAAAGGAAAGAAATGTAGTCTTGTGTTAAGCGGAATCCTATTAAGCGGAATTCTCCCTCGTGGAGAGATTTTCCGCAAAGGCAAGAAGCGCACCCCATTCCTGATTTTCCGCAAGTCCATGGAAAATGGAAAAGTAAGTGAAATAAATGAAAATGTTTCTGTTAGGGCAACGGGAATAGTGAAAAGACTTCAAGGTATCCGTTAGAGCTCTATATTGATGGTGTTAATGGGTTTATTCATAAATTCGTTCGTGTGGCGCGAATGCTGAAAATCAATAGTTTCTCTTAGACTTCTATAAAGATGAAGGTGCAAACAGTATTTCAATCCACTGTTTCCTCTCTTGTTGTTATCTTTCCAAATTCGTTTGCATCCTTAGCGCCTTTACTATGAGCTCTATATCTTGTGTTTTCGAAAGCCCTTATTATTGCATAGCAAGATGGCCACTGGGTTCTCCGGTTTTGATGGATTGAACGACATCAAAACCACTCTGTAGAATCTCACAGATACTTCTCTGCACTTTTACAACATGCATGATCTCCAGAAAAGACTGAAAGCAGAGCCAATTCATCCCATTACAGAGAAGCTTAGAGAAAGTGGCTTGATTGAAGCAGCAGGGTTTCCAGTGGCCGTCCAAGCTCCAAAATTGATATATGAATGTATCAACCACTACAACCTGGACACCAGATAGATTATACTACCAAATGACACAGTACTTCTATCTATTGACTGTCAGACAGTGGTGAATTGCTTCCGGGTACCTGAGCGGGATGAATTCTCCAATTTAACAGTATCGCACGCGGTTTCTGAGTTTTCTGCGAAGAAGATGGTGTGGAGGAGAGAAATTATGCACTCATGGTTTCAGAAACCGCGAGGCACTAAAGGTAAGGTTCCAAAGACTCTTTTTGGATCAGACCTTAAGCCCGAGATTATTGATATTATGGTACTCATTCACAGAATGAGAGGTGAAGTCGAAGCCCTAAATTTTATTGAGCATTACTTCTTCATAGTACAAGTAATATGCTCAGGTACACACTATGTTGATTGGGCTCAGGAGGTAAGTGAAATTCTCTCCAATTCCCTCCGTACCGCCAAGTTCTACAATACATTTTATATGTCTTCTTTCCTCATCTATATGTTGGCATCACTGCAAATATGGTCGGGTCTCCCGAGATTGGAAGATTTCCCAGATAATGTTAAATGCTATGAATTTTACCCCTGTTTGCAATTACATAATAGCTATGGGGATTATGTCCGAGTGAATGATGCTTTCACTATGAGAATTTGTAGGGAATTGCAGGGATGCCCTGAACGGAGATTCAGTCTAGAAGCGATGGAAGCATTAGCTAGTTTGGGAATTTCTTCATTCATTTCTCATCATTTTCTTATTTGCGCCTTGCAGCCTTTGATGGATTCCCCTTAAAGCTGCCAAGATATCCAAGTGATATGATTGTACTGATTGAAATGGTGAGACAAGCAGTGCACGTGAACCTGTTGAGTGCAAGCTTGAGGAACAAAGGGTATGAATTCCCTATGAAGGTCGGGGATTTTAGTTGTGAATCCCGTTAAGATGCCAAGAACATGCTGAAAACATTCGAAACCACATATCACCTGGAATCATATGGGGTGATCAGGCCTATGTTTGACCCCAAGGGCTATGCAAGAGATGTATTGCAGATTGGAAGCACAATCAGACACATCACTGACTTTGAAGACTATTTTGCTGACTGC
>MU223858.1:2852273-2867967 GCA_018584345.1 Thuja plicata
TATATATATATATATATATATATATATATATATATATATATATATGATGTTATTGCTGTCATTGCATGCTTGTTACTGTTGTGCACCATATATTGTTTTATATTTACACTATTTATTTCATTGACACCATGACTAGCTTTGCATTTGTAATGTATTTGCTGTTATTGGATCAATGTTTCCATGCTGTTGAGGTTGTCGATGCATTGAATCACCACTGCCATTCTATTTTGATAGCTATGCTAAGGAACTATGTTATAAAATTTCAAGGCATGAAATTTTATAACTGTACATATATTTTATGAGTATGAACATAAATAATAAGGGTACTAGACATTGCTTGATGTGATGAATTTTTGACCAGGCTATGAATCCAGTGTGCTTCTGTGTGATCCAGAACCTGCAAAGAAAAGAGAGATGGGGGTTAGATAAAAAATATCTAAGCAATGAATGACTTCCTACTACTATTGATCATCATCTACAATTATGCATGTGCATAGTCAATCCATACACTTTTGAAAGAAAAACGGGGAGTACCACATAGTGAATATCAACAACAAAACAAATAAAGAGAGATCAAACACTTCACACAATGCCATGATGGTAATAGCAATGATGCCCTAGCTCTCAAATCTCGCGGGTCATCAAGCATTCCAAATGAAAAGATGTAAATAAAAGCCAGTATTAAACAATGAGCTCATAAACAATGCATGATGCCCTAGCTTGCAGCCTACAAGCCATCAAGACATTTCCTCATGAAATGATCATAAACGGGGAGTACCACATATTAAATATCAACAACAAAATAAATAAAGAGAGATCAAACACTTCACACAATGCCTTGAAGGTAATAGCAATGATGCCCTAGCCCTCAAAGCTCGCGGGTCATCAAGAACTCCATATGCAAAGATGTAAGCAATGCCAGTATTAAATAGTGAGCTAATAAACAATGCATGATGCCCTAGCCTGTAGCCCGTGAGCCATCAAGACATTTCCTCATGAAATTATCATAAACGAGGAGTACCACATAGTGAATATCAACAGCAAAAAAAATAAAGAGAGATCAAACACTTCACACAATGCCAGCTTGAACGTTATAGCAATGATGCCCTAGCTCTCAAAGCTCATGGGTCATCAAGCATTCCAAATGGAAAGATGTAAACAATTACAGTATTAACATTCATATTGTGCCATTAAATCAACAAATGCCATCAAAATGAAATTGAGTTAATGAGAAGACAAAGCCCGAATGCCTACCTCAAGGCGTGGATGCCATATACCAAGATTCCAATCAGCTTTCACAGTTAGGGCCCTTTTCGCGTACGACGGTATGCGATCACGCTAAATTAGAAATGAGCCTTTCTTCTTCTTTTTTTTTTGTTTATAATCACGCGGGTGTCACAATTGTGACCATACCATCGCTTTTATGACAGCATCGGGGACACTTGAAAAAAAACACAAGAATCACACACAAATGGTAGTGTCGTCGCAAATTGACGTCGAAATTCGACAACAAATCTTGTAGTGAGACTAATCAATTGAATAAATAATAAGTATGAAATGATAGATAAAAACAAATGAATAGCCAACAATTTTGT
This sequence comes from Thuja plicata, assembly GCA_018584345.1. Taxonomy (NCBI): domain Eukaryota; kingdom Viridiplantae; phylum Streptophyta; class Pinopsida; order Cupressales; family Cupressaceae; genus Thuja; species Thuja plicata. The sequence continues at coordinate 2,853,869 of MU223858.1, forward strand.
TATATTTATCCGCAACAAATAGAAAACAAATATGAGCTATGCACTCCAAAACTTTTGAAATGGCTCACAGAATGCTACATAAAAGAAAAAGAAATGAAAGCCTTCAGCACATTTTACATTTCTAAGTTAGATAATCCCTTGAGACACATGGAACCATTGTCATTGGGCCTCTATCTCTATGGTTTATCAACCCTGAATATTGATCTTTATAGTTTGTCCTGAAACGGGTGTCCAAAATCCCACGCTAAAAGAAGTAGAAACTTTCCTTATTGTTTTGTAACTATTTTTGACCTTTGCTCTCCACCTTCTAGTAAGTTGAAAAAAAAACTATCATTTGTGAAGAATTTTCAAACGGAAAAAGTAATATCTATTTAATGTGATAAAATGCTCCTCCAAGAACCATGTCAACAAAAGTAGGTAATTGAAATTTGAACAAAGGCCACATAGTTGAGAATTTGTCATAATTAATAAGAAAGATTTGTTAACAGGCATCTAAGCTGCCACTAATAAGAAATATTTGTAGCTAATGCTTCAATCAAACTTTTCCTGGACTTCCATGTTCTGACACCTTCATCATAAAACATCTATCACAAAAGTGTCCTCAGGAAAAAGTTTTCTTATAGATATTGAAAGACTTTTGAATATTTTTCAGCCAACATCTATTTTGAAATTTCCCATTGCTTGCCCCTTCATTTCATTAAAGTTGAAATGCTCAATTTACATGTAGTAATCTCATGTTCTCATGCCATTGTTAAAGAACAATTTCTGTTTAGGCTGAAAATAAGCAGCAACTGCTTATTGAAGAAAACACACTCTCTTCACCATATTTTTTAATCTCTTATTTATTTGCCTCTAATTTTGCCTTCAGATATTTTTATTTTTGCAAGAAATACAACAAAAAATTTAATTTTAAATAATATTTAAGAAGACTGCTTAAAAATAAGCAGCAAATATTCCATACATGGGGCCATTAGCTCCACAAGTTATGACTCAAAAATTTGAGCTGCTGCTAGCAGAAATAAGCTAAAAAATAGCAAGGGAACCTATCCTAAGAGATAAACTTTATTCACTTTTCTCCTTCGAAAAACTAAATACACTATAGATCACTATATTTCAGAGTCTGCAACCAGTGATAAAAACTTGATGCTTATTTCAGAAAATAGATGTACATATATACAAGGTGCTTTTAAACAACACATATTAAAAAATAAATTAAGTTTGAAAAACATTAGTCAATTTTATTTATCCTTCCAAAATACATAATAAACTATGCACATTTATGTGAGACTGTCTGAAATTTGCTATTCATTAGAGTGCAACTTGGGTAATCTATGATAACAACATTTTAAAGATAACATTGGAAGACAATAAAATAGTAATACATAATATATAAAGATAATTTTCTCCGTGATTTATGGGGACAAACCATTTATTATTCAATATGTCATTTCTTGGCTGGTTTTAAATTTTATTTCAATAATTCAAATGGGTATGAAAGGTATCATAGGTCGACTGTAAACACATAACACTAATTGACATCACTAATGTCAATTTCTAGCAAACACATAGAAAATAAACAATTATGATTTCATATTTAATGCAATGAATTTGAGTGACATGATGCTATTGTATAATTGTAATTCTTGATTATACACGATTTAATAATATATTTAACTATATTATAATATTCAATACTTCTAAAGCACAAAGTATCTTTTATTTTGATTTTCTTAAGATAACTACTTCACAATTCTTTTTAACGCTTCTTATACATAGATCAATTATCACAATAAGTCTACCAAGTTATTAAAATGTGATCATATTATTTAACCTAACACTTTCTATTTTGTCCAGGTTCTCTCATTTATGTTGTGCTACGTGTAAACAATTATCTCCTTCTCTTCCAAGTTGTGTATGTAATTCAAATTACCATCATAACACTTTCAAATTATACATGGTCCCCCTTCATTCATTTATGTCATTCTCCTTACACTTCCAAGCTTATTTCAATTGATTATGCATTACTGCTCTCATTAGGCCTTCCTCCTTATATTGCTCGATACATTTTACAACCATTTTTCCCAACATTTTGCCTTTATTTTATTCCTTTGTCTTTCTTCATTTTTTGGCACCGTTCCTATTCAATTATGGATAAAATCCAAAAGAAAAACCAGTTTTCCCCTCTGACTTAAAATTGAGAGCATCCTATCTTTGGTTGCTTAAGCTTTATGCACCTAGCCCATATTTTCAATATGGTTTATTTTCTATTGAATAGGCAGTTCAAGTTTTTATTGGCAAAATAAATCCTATTATATATGTTGTGTATTCTACTTAAAAGTTTCATCATTATTTCTATTTAATAGAATGTACCTCATCCATAATGCTTCACTCCTGAAGAAGCTACTTGAACGATACATTCAAAGATACCTTCTCTCTAAGGAAATGCTTAATGTTGCATTGAAAATAGACAACGTTTATCATAGTTCAAATTTGATTAAGGGCCTATTTGCTTTCAAAGAAATTGAAAATGACACTACATTTGTATCTATTTTAAATGCTATTGAACCTATTTTGAAAAGTGACAATCGAACTATTATAGAGTTTGTTATTAACACAAATCTTTTGGACTTAAGATTGGTATTTGCATCTAGGGTATGTCATACATTTAATGCATCAAAATTTTTTTTGAGCCATTTGATGTGCCAAAAATATCTACCTTTGGACACGCAAACAACCAACCTAAATAAATATTTGGCATATTTTGCTTCTTCAATTCATAGTTCAACAACCCTTCAATACTTTTGATAAGTAGTTCTCTTTTTGGATCTCCTATTTTATCTATCCCCTTACCATGTTATGAGCTTTTTTCTTTGGTAGGTCATTTATGGATTCTCCTTCAAACTTCATTTTTCAATACATAAAAATATTTTCCTACAAATAATATTATGTTCACATTTTAACATATCTTACTTAAAAAACTATATCATGATCTTCATACATTATATTTACTTACAATATACACTCATTAGTCAACTAATATTCATCAATTTATCATTCAAAGACCCTATTTATAATTTTGAAGGTAGATATATTTGGTTACATGAGAATGACATAGATGCATTTGCACTTAGTGATGAAGTTGTTGAGATAAATATTAATGCAAACTTTAGTTTGAATACCTTTCCCTTGAGAAGTGCGAAGATGAAGAGAATGTGGATTCATATGGAGTACCTTCTTTTATCGAATACTTATTATATTCCTCACATTGATCATGCTTTAATTTGGTCACTATAAATTATTGTTACAATGATTGAAGGTGGAGACGAAATGTGCTTTAAGTAATGGGTTCTTGATTGAAAATTGTAAGTAATGTGTTACAAAATTGTACTTTGATTTGTAACATTTAGAGTTATTAAATTAAAATCAATATGGTGTTCACCCTTATGATCTTGGTCTTTCTAAGTTAACACAACTGCAATACTACGCTCACTACCATGCACATACATTATAAACTCCTTGGAGAAGTCTAGATTTACTAGCATTAGTAGTGAGGAAGAACCTCTACCTTCTAGAGTCCATTTTAATACTCCCTCTTTTTGTAATGTTAGGGTAATTACCCTTACTAACTAAAAAAAACATAGAGATAAATATACTAACAAAATTTATTTTTCCTAGGAAAGATTGTACTACCTTTTTATTTATTGGTAGTTGTAGCTCTTTGATGGATTTTACTTATCTAGGATCAATTGAAATTCCTTCTTTTAAGATGACATTCCAGAGGAATATCTCTTGAGGGACTCCAAATACACATTTCTTGGGATTGAGGATATCCCTAACCATAGGCATCTTTGAAAAACTTTCTCAAGGTGATGAAAGTGACCCTCCTTAATTTTTGGAAATACTATGAGATCATCCCAATAAATTAAGATAATCAAATTAAATAATTCCTTGAAATAAATATCCATAGCTCTTTGAAAGGTGGCCCCAATATTAGAATGACCGAAAGACATTATAGCATATACAAAGGTTCCCCACTTAGTGGTGAACATTGTTTCGTATTGGTCTTGATCCACAACCCAAATGTAGTTTTAAATATAAAAAACTATCCAAAAAAGAGAACATCTTAGATACTACATCTGTTTGTAAAAATTCCTCCATATAGGGCAATGGATAATGATATTTTATGGATGATGTATTTGGGTCATGAAAATCTATGAAAAAGCCAATATCTCCATTTTTCTTTCAGATAGATACCAAGATAGTTTCCCATGTACTATGCTTAATTAAATAAATGTCATTAGTGTCTACATGAGTTTCTTCAATTCATGCACCATAAGAGATTCAATAATGGGACTCACTAGCCTTTGCTTCTACTTGATTGGTTTAGCTCCTTCCACAAGCTCAATGGCATGTTCAATAATAGTTTGGTCGTAGCTCTTTAAATTGTCATAGGTCCCTGTTGTGACCCCTTCATATTTATCTAACAAGGATACTAGCATATTCTTATCTTCTTGAGATACTCCTTTTTCTCACTTTCAGCTTCTTGCCATCTCGGAATCCAAGTCTAGATAGTCTTGTTTGTTAGCAATAAATCTTTTCTTGATATTTCTCGCATTATTGTAGTAAAAAAGATTCTTTAAATTTATCAACCCTTTGGATATCTTGTCCCCCTTCAGTTATATGATTTGGTCTTCATAGGTTTCCTCTATCTTATGTTGTAGTTGCTCGGTGAATTCTCCTTCTTGCTAGGTAAAAATAGAAATCTGGTCATCACTATTGAAACCCTTGCAGTTCTGATAATTGTTTAGGATGGTTGGTCTTCAAATCACTCAAATTGAGTATTTTTTTCTATTTATAAGTCTGATATTGGCTCAAACCAAGACCTAATTATGGAAAATTGGCTTGCTTCATTATTTCTTTTCTAGGGACAACTTGAATATTTAAAGTGCCAAATCTTTCATTCAACTCCTAGACTTTATGATGATAGGATCTCATTCAGGGATTTTTGGCAACTGAAGTATTGCACGCTTGCTTCACAACTAGCTCAGAATCTATGAACATGTTCAAATTTTTTACTTATATCATCACCACTAGGCCTAGACCTCAAACTAGTTCACCATACTCTTCTTTATTATTTGTTTAGCTAAACTAAAAGTGGAAAAATCATTTAAAACCTCTCCATGAAGAGAAGTTAAGAAAATTATATCTCTAGAACTAGCTCTACACCTTGTAGCATGAAAATGCATCATCCCAAAATTGGATGATTGTCTTTTATTGATACTTTTTACATCACCTTCATCCTCGGTAACTTTTGGGGTTGGCTAATCCTACTAAAAAAATTACTCATGTGCCTAAGCTGGTAGCATGGTAATTCTTGAAAGGAGCATTTTCTATGAAGTAATTTAAAAGAACTTCCTCTTCTTAAATTCTTTCTCTAGATTCTTTTTCTTGCTTCAACATCTCAATACAATACATCTCATCTTTGGATTTGGAGGAATGTGTGGGTTCATAACTCATCATAGAATCATCTACTTTATGTCTTGATTGTATAAGTTCAAACAATACTTTAATGTTTGGATCATAAATTTTGATCTCAAAATGAAATGTGACTAGTCACCCTGGGCATATACCCACCTATCTTTGTTGTAAAATCTCTTGATAAACAAAGGCCAAAAACTAGAGAGATGTCAATTATGAAATTCTCTTAGGGAGTAGTAATGTTGGGGTAGAAAAGAAAGGCTAGTGGGATTTCTTTAATGAACCCTATAGCTTGGACTCTTTTCCCATCTAATTGCATGATCCCTTTAATGAAAGGCTCATATTCTATTTTAAGGTATTCAACTATTTTCTCTAGCATAACAGTAGTAATAGCCCCATAATCAATCATAGAATTCTACAAAAACCTGTCTATGAGAGTTATAAGGAGAGCCATATGTTTAGATTTACTTGTTCCTTCATTTTTCTAGTCTTCAATTGAATAAATTTTTGTTTCTCGTTATTGAACTTGTGAGATCTATTGCTAGTGGTTGGTGATTTTCCTTTCATATGTGCCTATTCTACAACATCTTCAGGTCTAGCTTGCCTATCTCTCCCTTCCAAAGCTTCCTTTAGTAGCAAATTCTTCTATAGGATTGCCAATATATCTCTAGAGATATATCCATAAGTGCTCTCTTAAATTTCTCTACCACATTTAGTAACACAACTGGTAGGAACTTGAGATCTTTAGGCTTATATAGGTTGAAATATTGAGGTTTCTGAAAAGGATTAATAGTAACTTATGGGGTTGATAATTTCATAGTGGTGATCTAAAGTTGGTGAGCTTGGGGAAAAAATTCTCTAGTGAGCCTACTTTTAAAGTGGGTATTGCAATTATATTATACTTGTCCAGCGTCTTTCTGTGGACACGTCATTTGCAAACATAAGGTCATTGCCTTCCATCAGAGAAAATAGGGCATGGTTAGGTGCAATTTTTTACTCTAGCTCTAATGACATACCCTACAACTGGGTAGTCAATAGAGTGTTATCTATGATAGGAGATGTATAGGTGTAGACTCTAGCATAGGAGATGATTCCTTGACTTATTTTTTCTACCACATTTTTTATAATTACCTCTCAAGAAAATTTGAGTCATGTGTGTGTCATTGCAAGAGAAATACCATGCATTGATCTCCTCTACAAAATTATTAAGTGTAGCCACTAGCTCCTTATTTATATTATTCAAGATATTTTTGAACGAGTGGGGAGTACAACAATCTAGTTATAAGGTTTCATTTGAGCATTAGTCTTGGTACTAATATTGTTAACAAGGAATCCTCCTATTATGATAATTCTGGAAATTGGGTCTCTAAAGCATAGTCTATTTCCAGTTGATATTAATCAACTCATTCCAGAAGGTTCAAAAAAATTTCTTCATTTTATTCATCTTTGATACTAGTGATGATGATGTGGATAAGGATATTTGAGAACTATCATATACATACATTGATTGAAAAAGTACAAAGGTTCTTGGTGGAGTCTTATAGTGAGCTTGAGTTAAAATCTTTTAAAATATAGGCATTGGTGTATCAACCACATCCTACAAATGTTCTACATGAGTCCTTTCATCTTCTTTAGTGAAATTGGGTAATAGTTTTAAAGCGAAGTTGGGAAATACATCTTGGTTTACAATAGTAGTAGGTGGGATGAGTGGGCTTCCTTTATGCCAAGTTATAAAATTATGACGCTAAATAGGTGAAGTGATGGCTACAAGGGGAGGTGGCGAAGGTCTTGGTGCACTTGATGTGGAAGCTCTTGACTCGGTTATGGATACTAATGAGGCGAGAAATAGCTTTGCATTTCATGCAGTCCAAAATTTGGAAATATTTCTACGGCTCATACACCTAATTCTGTTTTAGAAAATTTTGGTCCCAGCAAACATTCTAAAACAAGGAATTATTGATCCAAGTTTTTACACTACTGGAAGCTAACGATAATTACGGGAAATTTAGCGATTGAGACACATAATGCTAGACACTAAAAAAACATTAGGATTGAGAAGCTAGCTCGTCATAATCTTTGTTTTGAGGAAAAGGCAAAGAAGGTACTAAAATACAAATCTAACCCTAATATGATATGCCCTGGAAAATTTGAAAAGGCTTTAGACAAACTTTAGATATTTTTAGATCTGGGACAATATAATGTAAATATGCAAAACTTTCACAAACCAAGCATAAAACACCACCATCTCTTACTTGTTAAAGTGAGAACAAAGTAAAAGGTCATTGACACATACTAAAATATTTAAATCAATGTGTGAAGCACCTACTAAAGCTTTGAAAGTAATACAAATCCTTAATTATATTTTAGTATTTATCACAAACATGATATAATTTCTATTTTTTTACACAATAGTTAGTACTAAAAGAGTAGAGCACGAGATCTAGTAACATAAGTCTACAAATTAGAATCATATAAGTCTAAATCTAAGAAAAAACTAAATTATTGACATGACATAATTTTGGAAATATTTAATAATTAGAGCTACAACAAAAAAAAAAGCTAATCAATGCATAGTATGATATGACATGATTAAAGCTAAATAACTTAGAATTAAAGTTAAGCACATGTATCAAGTATTAGTAAAAACATTAAAATATAGCACTCTTTTTTTTTTGTTAAACAAAAGTGGGCTAGCCACTATATATATTTATTATATTAACTGATTCAATGGATCAACTGGGAAAGAATCAGGAAGAAAACCCAGTATCATCACCAGATACAAGAGAGTTTACAAATTAACTAACACTAACCTATTACAGTTAGGAGGTGAACTATCCTTTGTAGGAATAGAATCACGATTGTTGACATATATTAACCCAGAATGCAAAGATAGGATTTACAGAATGACTATATTTCAAATATATGTCAAAATTTACAAAATTTAAACCCTAGTCCACCAATGCAGAATTATTCTTCCATAGCATCTGATTCCTCTTGTTGAAGAGATACGATAGCGAACTCAGCACTGACCCAACTTGTAGTAGGAGAAATGGGGATTTGGGTGACCCATCCAGCACTTTCATCCATATTCTGATTTTGCAGAGTACCCATCACAACAAATCTGACATTTGGTTGAATACCTTGGGCAGAGGGCGAATTGAGGTCCGGGATAGGGTATGGGGTTACATTAGCTAGTGGATTTGGGGCTTGAATCATCGCCAAATTGAGGGTCCACAGGGATACATTTGGATACTCAAGGATGTCAAGCATGGAGAAGAATATACATTTTATATTGGCTTTAGATTCCTTATCCAAGGTTGTTGAGACAAGCTGCATAATATTCTTCATAGAGCGGAAGCTCTGTTTTTCTATGGTATTCTTAATGCTATCGAAAGAAGCCATAAATTCATACTTGGTGAGTAATTGGTGGTGGGAAAACAACCCACCTACTAGGGAAGACCCAGACCACAAGTTATATTTGTGGGTTGCTAACAAAAGCCGATTATCAAAGATGAATTTTGGGTGAACAACCTTTTTTTCTATTAGAAACAGTAATTCCATAGACTGAAGAAGATCCATTGCATTTGATAGAAAAATTGATACAACTTGCGATGGGAAGAGAACCTGTTTTATTCATAGAGTAAGTATGTGTTCTCCAATTACCCGACGAATGGCTCTATAGATCATCGACGTGTGGAAAATGAACATGGTATCAAGCTGGAAGTCATCAATTCTCGCTGAGAGTTGATTCTCTGATGCGTCTAGGAGGAGAAATATTCTGTGATTTTGAGGAAGTAGCTCTTCATGCAAAATTCCACAAGAATCACATCGTGGAAATTCTCCATTAGCTGGCTCCATTGCAAGTTTTAATGGCGGATGAAGCTCTGGTTTTAACAATGGCTATTGATTACTACTCTATTTTCGCGACTACATGAATGATTTTGCCCTATTTAAAGCAAAGGTAGTTGATAAGTTATGAGGGCTACCATGTCATTATTTGCGTAATGTGAAATCTTAAACTCAGCCCAGAAGTGGATTTTTCATACTTTGGAGTGATGAACTTCAATTGCTCAGGATTTGAACACACAGTTTTAGGCCATTGTTGCTACTCCGCGTGGGCAGAGGACACATGTGAAACTATTAATCTCTATCAATATGGATTCCTTGCATATGAATGAGTAAGATTTTGGATTAGCCATGTGGTTTAATGATTGCCCATAATCCCTTACTTAATGTCACACTTGTAATGTATTTACTCTGTTTTAGCTATCTGTGAACCCATGTGTTATCACATATGATGTACTCTACGCAAGGGTTAAAGCTTTCATCATTGTTTAACATCATAGGGGATGTTGCTAATGTCATTTACCTTTAGGTATACCTTTGTGAGTTTGGCTGTGTATATGAATTACCTTAGTCCCTTTGTGCATCTATATCAATTTTGATGAGTCTTTCTAACTCAGGGTTATTATGAATGAAATCCCTAGGGTTTATGTCATCATTCTCAAGTCCATCACAACCCAAGTTAGAAAGGTAATCTGCAGCATTGTTCCCTTGTCTCAGGGTGTGGGAAATGAAGAGGTCTGAAAATGAGTCTAGTAGTGTCCAAATTTGTTGGAGGATGTACCTTAATTTCCAATTCTGGATCTCCCTTTTGATGCACACGTTTATAATGACCAAGGAATCACCTTCAACATGAATGTTTTCAAATCTAACATTTTTTGCTAGAATGAGCCCCTGGAATAAGGCTTGTGCGTTTGCAATGTTGTTAGATCCTATAGGAAGTTGGGATTTTTTGATAGCTAATACAACTCCATTATGATCTCTGATGCACACACCTAGCCCTAATTTTCCTGGATTTCCTCTTGATGCACTGTCAAAGTTGATTTTGACAGTTTTAGGCTGAGGGGGAAGCCAATGAATGGAATCCTGGCATTGTGTTTGCCTAGTTTGGTCACGTTGTCCCCAACCAATTGGGACATGGATTCATTTCCATTCCCGAGTGATTGAGCTTTCCCAGCTTGTTAGTACTGGGTTGCATTTAACCCTTCTATGACTTGCATTTACTACTTCAGATATGGAATTTTCCATACATGTCTGAACTGAATCTAGTGGAGAAGGATTCTGCCAGAAGATTCTCTTATTTCTTTCCCACCACAGAGACCAAACCACTATAGCTGGAATACATTTCTATAAGGAAGAGAAGAGTGAATTTGGGTATAATTTTGGCCATGCTTGAAAGAGATCCCATAGTGTGTTGGGAAGGAGTGTGAAACAGTTCAATTTGTTAAGTACATATATCCAGCACTATTGCGCAAAATGACACTTAAGAAAAAGAAGATCCACATCTTTGAGCTCAAGATCACATAGTAAACATTTAAATGGTGGAGATATGTAGAGTTTGTTTAATCGATCGCTAGTGAGGGCTCTTTTTCTTAGTGCTATCCAAGCGAAGCAACTAGCCTTAGGGAGTGTTGCCTGGTTCTATTAGAAGGAGAATTCTCGATGCAGAAATTTGTTTGTTTGCTACTTCTGAATAATTATGTATCCCTCCTTTATATTAAATGTCCCATCTTGAGCTGGAGCCCACAATAATCTGTCCTCTTTGTTTGATAGAAATATGTCTTTGCCTTGAAAAATTTGTTTTAGCCTAACTCAAATGGGCAGCTCATCCAGATCTTTCCAGATTACTTTGTTGGAGATGAGGCATACTGCAGAGACATAATCCACTAAGTATAGTCCCCAAAGTGCTTCAGTGTTATCCACCAAGTCATCCTGTGGCCCTGATTGGAATAAGGGAGGTGCTCTATTCCATGAATCTCTCCAAAATTTAACTCTATCCCGTGCGTTCACCTCCCAAGTTATGTATTTTGTGACAATATCTCTTGAAGCCATCATGAAGTCCCAAATGGCTGATCCTTTCAGGGGATCCCTGATGGTGAAAATTCTAGAAGGACAAGTGTTGTCTAAATATTTTTGCTGCATAATTTGACACCATTTTTTCTCTAGATTTAGGTACATTTGCCAAACAAGTTTACCCCCAAAAGCTTTGTTGTGGCTTGATAAGTCATGTATACATGTCCCTTACAAAACTTTCACCTGTGCCATGTCTTGTAATGAAACAAAAGGAATTATCTTTTCTCCGTTAACATTTGTTGTCCAAAGAAATTGTTGGAGTAGCTTTTGGATGGTTTGAATCACTGAAGGAGGGGATTTTAGTACCGATAGATAATAATTTGGAATTGCAGCCAGCACTGTTTTGATAAGAAGTATTTTCCCTACTAATGACAACCATTTCGCTTTCCATGCTACAATTCTGGACTTAATTCAGTCAATAATAGGCAGCCAGTATGTTCTTTTGTTTACTCCCATGAAGAAGGGGATGCCAGGGTGCAAGAAGGGAAGGAAGTCAATTGTAAACCCCAACACATTTGGAATTTTGTTTGAGATAATCTGATTGGTATTGAAGAAGTATATTTTGGATTTGTGGGCATTGATTTTTGACCTGAGGCTTCAGTGTACAAGCCCATGACTTGTTTAATTTTTCTAGCCTCCTTAATATTAGAGGCTCCATATTGCAAGGTGTCATCCGCAAAATGTGAATGGGTAATAGATAAGTCTAAATCCCCTATTTTTGCACCTATCTAGAGTCCAAGTGCTTGTTTAACATGGATGAGCCTGCTAAAAGCTTCAACCATTAATATAAAGAGGACCCAAGATAATGGTTCTCCTTGTCTGATCCCTTGTGTGGATGGAAAGAAGCCTGTTGGGATCCCATTAATTAATACTGAGAACCATGCCCCTAATATACAAGCTTTGATCCATTTGCACCAGCTATTCACAAATCCAATTTTTTTTAGTACTTCAATAAGGAAGGTCCAGTTCACTTTATCATATGCCTTCATCATATCTAATTTAATGACAAAGTTTGTTGACTTGCTTGTGTTGATTGAATGCAAGATTTCATGTGCAACCATTGCTCCTTCCGTAGTCTCTCTTCTTGGCACAAATCCTTCTTGTTCTTAGGAAACTAATTTAGGTATCAAGTGTTGTAGCCTCAACTAAATCACCTTTGTCATGATTTTGTATATTGTGTTACATAGAGAGATAGGTCTGAAATGTGAGAAAGTTTTAGGAATTTTGATCTTGGGAATAATTGCAATGTTGGTGTTGTTGAAATATTTTAACATACCTCTGCTTTTCCTTGATTCCTCTATCACACCTAGTACTTCCCATCCGATGAAGTCCCAACATTCTTGTTAAAATAGAGCTGAGAATCCATTAGGTCCTGGAGACTTGTCCGATGGCAGAGAGAATACTACTTTTTTCATTTCTGATAGAGTGAAAGGGGCCATTAATGCTACATTATCAGCTTCAGTGATGATTGATGGGATGCCTTGCAGAATTTCTTGTATTTTCTGATCTGTAGGCATTGGTAAGGTTGGAGAATTGAGTAAATTTTCAAAAAAGTTGACCCCTTCTTGCTGAATACCTTCTACATATGACACTGCTGTACCATTGTCAACTTTGTTAGTGGAAAATATACGATTTGCTGCTCTGTTCTGAAGTGTCGATGCATGAAAGAACTGAGTATTTTTGTCTCCTTCTTTAGCCATAATTCTCAGGATTTTTGGTGCCAGTAAACTTCTTCTCTTTTGCATAACTCTTCCCAATCTTGTTGAGATGTGCTTTGGATTCGATTTGCGTTCTGGGTTTAATCTTTGATTTGGGTTCAATCTGCATTTCCTCTGCTTTCTCTGCATTTGCAGCATAATTGATCACCACTTTTTCTCCCTTGCGCGCCAAGTGAAGGGAAATTTCTCTGCCAATCCCTCGCGACGTGCCTGTGACAATAGCAACTCAATCTTTCAAACTACTCTTATCGGCCATTCTGGGGGATTCGGAACTAGGGTACAGTCTCTGTTCCAATATGTTGTTATTTATTTATTTAAACATAGAACAAAGAGTCTCAAAAATTATGAGGAAATTTTGAGTGCCCTTTTTCCTAACATAGGTAAAAACATTCATCAAAATATAAAATATTGTAAATCGGGGTCAGATTTTGAGTTGTATCTCCTTTTATGTTCAGAGTTTGGACTATACATATTTTTTTATAAGAATATGTCTTTAATTAACTTTTTATTAAACATGATTTAAAACTGTGGTATGTGATTTTTAGTTCAAGGGGTTTGGAAGCAATTTGGTTTAATCACTTCAATTCATATTTTGGATTCAATGCATATTTGGGTGTAATGTTGTTCAACCGGTTTACAAATTTGGATTAAAATTAGTCTTTCTCATCTTTTTTTTTTTCAAAACATTCTTACAATTTTGGGATGGGGACATCCTTAATGTGGACATTTGGAGATCATCTCTGGAATGTCCTTTACTTAGAGCAGTGTGTTTGGGCATCCCTCATTAGAAGGATGGTTCTAAGATGTTCTCCTCCGGGCACCCATTCATTCTTCACATTTGCATAGCATGATAAATTATTAAAAAAAAATTGAAGTATATCCTAAATCCTAACCTTAATGGTCTATGACCTCCACCCAAATGTAAAACATTTTTAAAAAAAGTTACAAATAGATTATGGGTCTCATTCCATTTTACTTCAAACTTTC
>MU223858.1:2873209-2891176 GCA_018584345.1 Thuja plicata
TATATATATTTCTCTTCCAATGATATTCATAATGCATTAAAATATTTTCCTATTATTGTATATACGTGTGGAATAAGTTAACAAGACTTTTTTTATTGCTCAGCTAAGAACCAACTCTCATCAACTCTATTGTGAGACCCAGCATTGGAAGAGGCCAAAGGAGGCTTGGGAAGAAAGAATTTGCATGTTTCGTAATTCTTGAAAACTGGAAACGGAACATCACTTTATTTTAGAATGTGAAGCCTACAATAACAGCAGGGATAAATTTCCATAGCTCTTGGCATAACCTATTCAGCGAGGAGTACATTGAGAAACTAGGTGGGCTCATCATCAACTTGAACAAGAAACGAACGGAGTTACTGAAGTCAGCCTAAATTGCCTTGCTATCCCATAGACTATGTTTAGCCACATGAACGTAAATTTTTTATCTATCTATCTACTGTAATGTGACTTTTGTAGTCTTAAAGCTTTGTGAAATATCTGTGAGTTATGCTTTAGAAAAGTTGTATGAGTTAAATATTTTCCACGCTGCAGCAATAACTTCCATACAATCCAAAATAGAGTAGAAAATATCTGGTCTTCTTTAAGTCGCTAGTAGCAAAACGTTTGGAATACGCTTCTTTGTTGTACGATTACATCAGTGGTTGGGGTCTCCATTTGTTGTCTCCAATTAGGATATCCAAAAAAATTCATTACAAGGACTTTGATAAATGTATCACAACGAATTTTGTAATCTCTATGGTTCTTTCGCTAATTATAATCTAAGTTTCTGTGCTGGGGTTATCTTTCTGTCATGGAAGAGAAGCATAGTAAATTTGTCTCATATTATTTTTGTTAGTATACCTAAGCGATGCTTATTAATTAGACTCATATCGTGTGGAATAATCTAAGAAGACTTTTGTCAGTCACGCATTACAAGAGTTTAACATTAAATTGTTAAACCTGATTCAATCTAATTCAGGGTCTTGCAATACCTTCCACACAATTTGAAATGAAGTTCAAAAATATCTCTTCTTCCTTTATAGTTTATTTATTTATTGTGACGAATATAGAATAACTCTATATTTTGGAAACACATAGGAAATGCTCTGATACCATGTGACGAATATAGAATAACTCTATATTCTGGAAACACACGGGAAATGCTCTGTTCCAGCAATGAATTAAATCAAGAAACCCCAAAACAGGACAGAGCATAAACATGAACAGAACTAGAGATATGCAAGCTTTCTTCTTGCATCTATTAATCTAAAAATTACTTCTACAACTGAAATAAACTTACAACTATCTGGGGCTGCATACATAATACTTTGAGCTTCTCAAAGCTCTTACAAAATGTCTCAAGAAATCACTGCTCAACAAGACAATAAAAATTACAAATGCTGTTGTAAAACCAAGTCTCTGATAAAACAGAGCACTTACAAAAACTAACTGATTTGTTGTTGCTGCAAATTCTTACAAGTCTGTTGAAGAATAAAGATATTTTTCACTTTATAAAGTAATTGTTGTCCAAATAAGAAATCAGATTTGAACTTATCTTTCAAAGTCCACATAAAATCAGATTTGAAAATATCTTCTAAAAGTCTTCATAAAATCTGATTTACACTTATCAGCAATAAACAGGGGAGAAAAAGAAAGTCAACAAAAAAGGGGCTCAAGCAATCGGATATAATTATAAAAATCCAACACTCCCCCATTGTCTTGAGCTAACAAAACAAGATCATGCTTGATCCAAAAGAACTACGCCTAGATTTCTCCTTAGGCGCTCAAAACATGCAATGCCCAATGGCTTGGTGAAAATGTATGTTAGCTGCTGCTCCGACCTCCAAAACTTCATTTTTATTTCTCTATTCTCAACTAATTCTCTGATAAAATGATACATGATTTCAATGTACTTGCTTCTTCCATGAAACACAGGATTTTTAGACAAAGCTATTGAGGAAATATTATCACAAAATATTGTGGTTCCATCCTCTTGTTCTTCCTTCAGTTCTACCAAGATCCTTCTCAGCCAAATAGCTTGACATGCTGTTGCATTTGCTACTATATATTCAGCATCTGCTGTAGATTGAGCAACTATGGGTTTCTTCTTAGAAGCCCATGAGATTACGCCTGAACCCATGTGAAAGACATATCCGGAAGTGCTCTTCTGATCATCCAAATTCCCTGCCCAATCACTATCTATGTAACTAATCAATCCAGAATCATTTGCTGCAGTATACAAAATACCATATCCCTTGGTTCCATTCACATACCTTAGGATTCTCTTTCCCACTTGCCAATGGGAGTCCTTTGGAGTTTCCATAAATCTTGAAATCAAACTTATTGCATCCATAATGTCTGGTCTAGTTGCTGTCAAATACGTTAAACTTCCAACCAAGCTTTTAAACAAAGTTGAATTCACATTGCTACTGCAGTCATTCTTACTTAGCTTTAGACCTACCGTAGTTGGTGTTTGGGCAGCCTTGCTATTCTGCATTTTAAATCTCTCCAAGATTTGATTTGCATATATTTCTTGAGAGATAAAAATACCATCATGCATTTGTTTTACTTCTATGCCTAGAAAATATCTCAAGAGACCTAAGTCTAACATTTCAAACTCTCTTTTCATGGCCTCTTTAAAATCAACAATGAGGAAATCATTATCCCCAGTAAAGATTAAATCATCAACATACAAGACAACAAATAAAATATTACCATTTTCTGCCTTGATGTAAAGAGTGGGCTCACCATCGCTTTTTAAAAAGCCATTTCTCATCAAATATGAGTCAATTCTACTATACCAAGCCCATGGAGCTTTCTTAAGCCCATTAAGAGCCTTTTTTAGCCTATACATTTTACCTTCGTGACTCGAAACTTCATAACTAGGTGGCTGCTCCACATAAACCACTTCTTTCAATACTCCATTCAAGAAGGCATATTTCACATCCATTTGATATACCTTCCATTTGTGCTGGGCTGCAATTGCTATGACAGCACGCACGGTTTCATTTCTAGTAACATGAGCGTAGGTTTCATCATAGACTCTACCAAACTGTTGTTTATACCCCTTGACCACCAATCGAGCCTTATGCCTATCTATTTTTCCTTCAGCATTGCTCTTGGTCTTGTAGATCCACTTAACTCTAATAAATTTCTTGTTAGGAGGTAAAGTAGTGAGCTCCCAAGTTTTATTTGTTTGAATTGCATCTATTTCCTCATCCATGGCCTTACACCATTTTTCTTCTTTTTCAGCATCCTCAAAATAAATTGGATCACTATGAGAAAATAATGCAAAATTTATATTTTTATTTAATTCATTTTCATACCTTTCATATTGGTAAATCTCTCTTAGACTCTTAGTCTTTTGTGGCACTAGGGAGGCGAGAGTGGGATCAATACTCTCTATATTGCTGCTGCTGGTCTCTGCTGGGCCAATTTGCTGCCTTCTAGAGCCTTTTATATCTGCTGTTATATCATCTTGTTGTTCATTAACACCATCATCTTCAACAATAATAGGCACTTTAGTCAAAGTTCTTGATGATGTGTCCACCGAGCCATCCCATGACTCATTCTCAATGAACTCCACGTCTCTTGAAATGATGATCTTTTTGGTGACAGGGTTATACAATCTATATGCCTTTGAATCAAGATTGTATCCCACAAAGATACACTTCACACCCTTGTCATCCAATTTTTGCCTTTTCTCCTTTGGCATGTGTGCATATGATACACACCCAAACACTCTCAAGTGTTCAACCATCCATCTATGCTTTGCCCATGCTTCCAATGGAATCTTGTCACAAACTGCCATCGTAGGACTTCTATTTATTAAATAAACAGTTGTTGCTACAGCCTCTCCCCAATATTCAATTGGGATTCCTTTTGCTTTCATCATACCTCTTGTCATCTCAACGATGGTCCTATTCTTTCTTTCAGCCACTCCATTTTGCTGCAGAGTATAGCTGGCTGTTAGCTCCTTCTTTATGCCATTCTACTTGCAAAATTTTATAAAAATATTGGAGGCATATTCCCCCCCTCTATCTGACCTTAGGACTTTCATATTGTGTCCACTTTCTTTTTCAGCCCGGGCTTTAAATTCTAAAAACTTATCAAAAGCTTCAGATTTATTTTGCATAAAATACACCCATGTTCTATGACTGAAATCATCTATGAATGTCATAAAATAAGTACTCCCCCCAATGGAAGTGATTTTCATAGGGCCAACTAAATTAGTATGCACCAACTCTAATGGTGCTCTTGCCCTTCTAGAGTTTCCAGAAATAAAGGGTGGCCTATGTTGCTTACCCAAAATGCAAGCCTCACACTTGCTACTGAACTCTTTAATTCATGGAAAATCATCTACCATTCTTTTCTTGGACAATAAACTTAAACCAGCAAAGCCAATATATCCATACCTTAAATTCCATAGCTTTGAGGGGTCTTCAATCACACTCTTGAAGGCTGATTGTTGTACTACTATACATGCTTGCTTGGGAGATGTAGCTGCTGAAATTGAAGAGAAACACATTTCTATCTTCAATGGAAACATTTGATTCTTTGTCATTTGGACTGCTACAATTATTTTATTACTCCCATCCTTATCATAAATGACACATTGGTCATTCTCCAACAACAATTTATATCCATTTTGAATGAGTTGTCCAACACTCATCAAATTGTGCTTTATACCTAGGGCAAAATAAACATTATGAATTTCTTGTTTCTCACCTTGCTTGGTGCGAATCATAATAGATCCTTTGCCCACAACTGGAACAATTCCATTGTTCCCCATTCTAATTTCTGATTTTATTGATTTATCAATGAAAGAAAAAAGACTTTCATTACCACTCATGTGGTTGCTGCAACCGCTGTCCAAATACTAGACTTCGAGGCTGCCTTCTTCACCAATATTGCACATGATGAAGGCTGTGGGATTCTTTTCATTACCCACTTTCACATCAGCAACATTTGCACTCTGCTTTGACTGATCACCTTGCTTTTTCCAGAAATCACTTGCATAATGCCCAATTTTATGGCAATAATAGCACTCAACATTGCTCTTGTTCGAGTTGCTATTGTTCTTGCCTCGTCTAGAATTATTCTGAGAGCTACTAGCTCCCTCATTTGTGGCTTCTCATTTTAATCTTTCTCCTCCTACATTTTGTTGTCTGGAGTTGCCACGACCTCTTCCTCTTGAGCCTCTTCCAGAGTTGTTTCTTCCTCTCCCCCTACCTCTTGCATTGGATTGAGCTCTGAAAGCTTGCTCTTGAGAAGAATTTGTTGATCGATTAATTTGATGCTCATGGGTTTGGAAAGAACCCATCAACTCATCAACAGTCAATGTTGAGAGATCCTTTGCCTCTTCTATGACATTAACTAGAGTATCAAATTTTGAGGGAAGACTTCTCAAAATTTTCTCTACTATTCTTTGCTCCTCCATGGTTTCTCCATTGGTTCTCAACTGGTGTATCAAACCAGAGAGTCTTGAGCTGAAATCTAAAATGGACTCATTCTCCTTCATGAGAAAAGTCTCAAATTCCCTTCGAAGCATTTGGAGCTTCACCACACGAACTTTTTTAGTCCCTTTAAAACTTGTGTGAAGGATATCCCAAGCTTCTTTGGAATAATCAGCTGTTGCTATTCTGGGAAAGATTGCCTCTGTTAAGGCAGTTTCAATCAAGCTCAAAGCTTTTGCATCTTTCCTCCTTGAATCCTTCAACTGAGTCTTCTAATTTTTTTTGAGGGAAACAAAAAGAGTTGGGTCAGCTATATCAGCAAATCCATTGACCACAAGCTCCCAAAAATCATTTGCAACCATTACAGTCTTCATCTTCTTTGCCCAAACATCATAATTTTGTCCATTAAAGGATGGTGGCTACTTCCAGCTCTTTCCTACATCTCCATCTATGTCTCTTGTGCAATAAAAACAAATACCCAGAAAAAACAAATGCCCAAACTCACAAGGATTGAGGGCCAATAAGCTCTGATACCATGTGACGAATATAGAATAACTCTATATTCTAGAAATACACATGAAATGCTCTGATACCATGTGACGAATATAGAAATCTATATTTTGGAAACACACAAGAAATTCTCTATTGAAGAATAAAGATATTCTTCACTTTATAAAGTAATTTTTGTCCAAATAAGAAATCAGATTTGAACTTATATTTCAAAGTCCACATAAAATCAGATTTGGATATATCTTCTAAAAGTCTTCATAAAATCTGATTTACACTTATTAGCAATAAACAGGGGAGAAAAAGAAAGTCAACAAAAAAGGGGCTCAAGCAATCAAATTCAATTATAAAAATCCAACATTTATACCCCACTGAAGGAAGAATTGTAAATTGCAGAATAGGAATGCAATGTATCCGCTTTCCTTTAACATGTCTCTTGGCTCTGCATTTTTGTTGAGTTGGATAATTATTCATTTACCCTTTTCGATAGCTTGTTTGCAAGATGAGAGAAGTAATTTGCTAGATTTCAAGGCTGGGCTTAATCTTTCTTCAGGTCTCTTATCTTCTTGGAAAGGATTCAACTGTTGTGAGTGGGAGGGTGTGGCCTGTGATTACCATACATCCAATTGTCATCCACCTTGATTTAAGTACTCACCCTGATTATTATTATTGGAGCCAGCACTTGAGTGGGGAGCTTCATCCATGTTTGTTTGATCTGCATCATCTACAACACTTGGATCTCACTGGGAATGACTTTAAAGGTATTTCTATTCCTTTCAAGTTGTCAAAATGGTAGAAACTCACCTTTCTTAGCTTGTCAAATGTTGGATTTTGTGGTGAAGTCACTTTGGAGTTGGGAAATATGTCAAGCTTGTGTCATTTGGATATTTCATTTTACCCCGATAGAAATTGTGAGTTTACAAGTAGTAAGTTTCATGTATGGGTTAGAAATCTAAGAATCCTGCAATTCTTACAAATGGATCAGGTGGACCTGAGTGGAATGGAATTTGAGCATTGGGGTGAGGCCCTTAGCCTTCTTCCCAATCTTACCCAGATTGACCTGTCTGTCTGTGGGCTCTCAGGTAAAATTCAAGATCTCTCAAACCTCACTTGTTTATCACGTCTACATATAGGATGGAATGCATTCCTATTTGAACTGTCCTCTTGGTTTAAGAATGTGTCCTCATTGGTTTCACTTGATCTCAGCTACTGTGATCTAACTGGTTCCATCCCTTCCAATTTCTTGGCCCGTTCAAGAATAAGCAATATTTTCCTTAGTGATAATGATGACTTGAAAGGAAAGCTTTCTTTCATTGTAAGCCATTCTTCCTCACTGGTCTACCTATCTCTTAATTATTGCAATTTAGGAGGATCCTTTCCCCACTCTGTTACAAACTTCTCAAAACTTAAGACCATAGATCTATCACATAGAAATTTATAGGGCAGCATAACATCCTATTTTAGCAACTTTTCATCCCTTAACACCATTGATCTATCGTATAACAATTTGGAGGGCACTATACCATCCTATTTTGGCAACTTATCATCCCTTAACACCATTAATCTATCGTATAACAATTTGGAGGGCACTATACCATCCTATTCTGGCAAATTTTCATCCCTTTGACATTTGGAACTTAGTTACAACCGGTTAAGTGGTCATATCCCTCCTTCTTTGTTGCAGCTTCCAAAATTAAGCTCGTTGGCTCTAGACCATAACCAGCTGTTAGGAACAATTCCATATTCCATTTCAAATCTTGCTAGGCTATAATTATTGTTCCTATCTTCCAACCGATTGACAGACAAATTTTCACTTAAGGTACTCGAAAATGTAACTCGCCTTCGATTCTTGGACCTTTCCAAAAATCAGCTTCTTGTTAACATCTCTACAAGCTGGGTTCCTTAGTTTTCTCACCTACAATTTCTTGGATTAGGATCTTGCAATATAGAGGTCGATTTACCTTTGCTTTTGTCTCAGCAATATCAGTTGAAACTGATTGATCTTTCAGATAACAACATTGTGGGAAATCTTCCTTCATGGCTATGGGATCTTCCCGAACTTCAATGTCTCTATCTTTCAAACAATCAACTGGAAGGGTATCTACCACCTAAGATATCATATAAATTTACAATGGTAGACTTGCATGGGAATAGATTAAATGGCTCTCTTCCTACCCTCAATTTTGTTTCAGATATATTAGATCTGTCAGATAATGAGTTTAATGGATCTATTCCAGCAAGACTTGGCACAGTTCAATCTTTACCATTGTCAGGGAATAGTCTAACTAGACAAATTTCAAGTTCTATATGTGTCATGTCATATTCTCTTATTCCATATTCTATTGATGTTTTGGACTTGTCAAAGAACAAGTTGACTGGTATGATTCCTGCAAACATTGGGAGGTGTTCTCCATTATCAATTTTAAAATTGGCTCAAAATGTTTTGCAAGGGAAGATTCCAGAGGAGATGGGAAATCTAATGGGTCTCTACACACTGAATCTCAATGGAAACAAGTCTTAAGGTATTATTCCTTCATCCAATTCAAATTGCAAGAATCTCCAGGTATTTGATCTGGGAAATAATAAATTTGAAGGCAACATTCCTATTTGGATAGAAAATCTGACAAATTTAAGAATTCTCAACTTAGGTCCTATTAAGTTTGTTGATAGAGTTCTATTTTAGTTATTTAGAATGCAAAATCTTAAGATCACACAAAAAGTTGTTAGGCAATATTCCTCTAGAATTGGGACTCCTTAAGGGTTTGATTTCTCTCAACATATCAAAAAATAATTTGAGTGGCTTAATCCCAGAATCCTTAGGAGCCATGGCTTACTTGGAATCTCTAGATCTATCTAAAAACAAGTTGTCAGGAAAAATTCCTTCCCAACTCTTAAATCTCACATTCTTTGCTGTGTTGAATCTTTCAAACAACATGCTTTACAGGTTAATACCACAAGGGAAGCAATTTTCAACATTTGAAGCTTCTTCTTTTCTTGGAAATTCCAAACTTTATGGACCGCAACTTGAAAATATGATACAAAGTCATGGTTTGGGTAGCAAAAAGATTCACAATAATACAATTTCTATGAATGGATACATTCATAGAGATGTAGATGTAATGGATCGATGGTGGGTAGTGGGAGTGGGGTTGAGTTATGGAGTGGGATTTGCTACTTTGATTGCAGTGTTGTGCCTCCACTTAAAATGGAGATACATATGCTTTGATCGTATGGATAATTTTATCTATTATCTTCTAGAACGATGAATCCTTGAAATTGATGCACTCAATCATATCATAGATATGTACTCAAGATTTGTGTTGTTCTTGGGATGTAAAGCCCAACGGTCACATGACCGTTCATTTTCTCCCATCTCTTCATATTAGAAGAGCTCTCTATAAATGACTATGTGCAGTCATGTATTGTATTATGGTATTGTAGATTAAGTTAATATAATAATTCCCTGCTTCAAGTGTGGACGTAGGCAAATTGTCAAACCACGATAAATCGTGTTCTTGTTTTGTTCTCGATTTTCTGTTTCCATTTTCATTTCTCTGCTTGTTTAAGATTTACAATTTTTATCAAAGCTATATTGTAATAGCTATTTTGAAATGGTGAATAATTTCCAAGAAAATGGATGAAGCTAATTTTCCTGATTGGGCTCGAGCTCTGATGTCTATTTCATATAGCCATCGAGAAAGTCATGATTAAGTCAGAGCTGTTTATCCTCCTGAATACTCACTTTTTCGGATGAATTAGATGCTGAAACTTATTATGTTGTGGAAGACGATGAAGTTTATTTTATCATGGATCAATTTCTTAGAAATTTAGGCTCGGTAGGGAATAATTTGTTTAAGAATGATGTGTCTAAGAATTAATCTTTATTGCATGTTGGTTCTTGTTTGATTTAGAATCTAAGAAAATTGCTAGTTGTTATTATCATTTAAGCAATCTTCTATTGCATATAACTTATTATCTACTAGTATAGCATATTCTTGTAAGAGGGGTTCTATCCTATATGAAATAAATAGAGTGACAATTTGGGAGAGAAGTTTGTATAAATGAATAATAATCAGCAAATCTTTTCATTTACAAAAAGTCAAATATACATATTAGAGGTCAGTATTTGAAGAAAAAATTAGAATTTACAAATACTATAATGTTCAAATCCTTCTCACTACACTAAAATATCATAAATTCAATAGATATATTCAGTTTCAAATAGGAAAAATATATATGCATTTAGCCTATTTTCTCTAGTAGTATGATCAAAAAAAAAAAAATCATAAATAATCACAACAGACCAATGGCACATCGAAGGTATATTTAATAATAAGTAGTCTTTTAAAAAAAATTGCAATGTTTTCTATTTAAAAACAAAAAAAACTAGAGAGGATTTACCAGAAACGTTTAACTTTCATAATACATAGAAAACTATATAAAATTTACATGAAATTGTCTAGAAGCTTGGGTCTATGATCTCCCTATATCTATAATAATTTCATTTACATAGTAAGATGGATCTCACAATGATGAGCTCTCCAGATAGCACTCGAAGATGATCAAATAGTAATATGAAATGTGTTCAAGATCATAATTTGATCTTTATTGTATTAGGAAAAATCATGACTTATTCCCTGTGTCATTGCTTGTTTGGTTTTACATTTGATTTAGTGATTAAAGTTCTATAACTCTCATGGTTAGCGATTTGAGAGATTGTGTAATGTCTTTTCAAAACTATATATGAGATTTGATATCTTTAAATAACATGAGAAATTGCTTTGTCACATTGGAATTTTAATTAGACGTTGTCAAGGGAATAAACTAAGAATAGCCACACAAGAGTGCAACCAACTTGTTAAAAACATGGACCAGAGGAGATACTCACAAAGGAGCACTTCTGAATATAGGCCCTTCTCTATTAATTTATAGATTGATATACATTAAATGCTAAGCCCATTACAGTTTAGAGTTAGCTAGAGAACTGATGTTGGCAAGTGAATGGACTGTGGTTTGTATTATGTTGGACGGTGCTTGGTTGGCAGTCTAGTCTGTTTCGACAAAACTATCTACATCATAATTAATTTACTCACTCTAACACCCCCCCATAAATTAATTATCAAATTGTCTAAGAAATCCCCTCCACAATCTAGAAGTGATAGGTCTTGGCATAAAGCCTTGTTAGGTACACATTTACAATTACTTATCAAATTTTATCTTTCATACTATTTCCCCTCATCACAATCACTTTGTGTTTTATGGATTACCCCTAACCAATACAAATATGAATTGGTTTCTAGCTTACCACAAATTCTTCATACAAATGGTTTCTAGATGACCATAAAATTTGCACTTGAGTGGTTTCGGCTAACCACGAACCTCATAGACAAGTGGTTACCACTGACCATGAACCTCATAGATGGTTTTAGATTACCACAAACCTCATGTACAAGTGGTTATTTATGACCACAAAACTTCTTAAATAGTTTGGGATTACCACAAACCTCACATGAAGGGGAAACTAACTTATCATGTACACACTTCTTGATCATCACTCTGGGCTTTCTTCACTAATTTTTGTGCTTCTTCTTAGGTAGTTGCATTGATTATTGAGTCCATATAAAAGTTGGGATCCATGTACGAAAATATATAGGTACCCAGCCATTGTACTCACTAGTTCTATAGGAATCCTTTTCACCTACATGGTTCATGAATCATCAATATGTTAAATTCTCCTACAAATGTTACCTTGGTCATTCACAATTTGAGATTACACCATTTCACAATTACCCCTTAATCAAAGATTAAAATTCTTTGAATCACCATCAATCTTAGAATATTCCATAACTTGATGACACATCCTCTCTATGCACAAGAGGATACAGACTAAATGATTATAATACTAATCCATGTAGGCTTGACTCAATAGGGCTTACCAAAATTTGGGGAAATCAGACTTGCCTATGGCTAAGTTTTACATCTTTGGACCAAAAAACTCTTGGGGTGTCGGGTACAACCGATCATGCACCCCAAACAAAAATCAAGTACAATACATACTTTTAATTTTCCTTTTAACAAAGGTTACCACATTCAATCATCCACACAAAAATATAAATCCATTAGTTAAGCCCATTTACATCTCAATATCATGGTGGATTTTTATTTTACCTCTTTTCTCTGAGTTACATTCTTTAATTACAGCCGAATCTTCCAGATCTACTCAAACTTCTACAAATCTTCTCACCTCCGATCCAAACATTTCATTGGTTTCTATTAAGATGACCAAAATTTGGCTAAAAATGAGAGATTTTTTACTATAGACGAACTTTATTTATATGTTATGATCTCCCTTTCAAATATAAAAAATTATTGAAACTACCTTTCCCTTTCTCTAGTGTGATTAGATGCTATTCCAGATAATTGGTCTATCTTCATAGATCTGAGATCCTTACTAACAAATTCAACTTTGATCATTTCCTTCTTTTCTATAATGGCTATTAGCTTCACACCATTATTCACCTTTCTATGTATGGCACTCATGATACACTTTTCTCTTGGCAACTTAATAAACTCCTACAATAGCAACAATTCCTACATATAATGACCTATATTTGCAAACAACAAGGCCTACCCTTTTTAATATCTCATCTTTGTTTGCTGGTTGCAATTTCACATCTGCAACTCCCAAGTACAAAAATTCTGATTTCTTCTTTCCAAAGCAGTGGTCTTTGCATATGGTGAGATCTATAGTCCACAAATTTAATAGTGACTTAAACAATGGTTTCCTTTGATTAATGTGCCAGTGATTAGCAACTTTTAGAATGTTCATCTGGCCTCCTCCTTTGTTCAGCGCCATCTTTAACCTAATGACTACCCCCATAAGCAATTCTGGCAAAGTGCCATCCACAAATATCACCGAAACCTTTGGCTTTGATACCTTGTTAAAAACATGGACCAGAGGGGATACTTACAAAGGAGCACTGATGAATACAGACCCTTCTCTATTAATTTATAGATTGATATACATTAAATGCTAAGCCAATTACCATTTTGAGTCAGCTGTAGAAGTCATGTTGGAAGGTGAATGGATGGTGCTTGGTTGGAAGCCTGGTCTGTGCCGACAAACCTGTCTATATCATAATTAATTTACTTACTCTAACACAACCCCCAAGAAAAAAAATGAATATTTAGATGATGCTCAGATATACAATGTGGGTGGGGCTTGAATTTACTTTCATAAACTAATTTATTACACATAAACTGTGCACACAGATACAAAATATAAAATTTGGGAATAGAATGATGCTTAGAGACACTGCTAAACAATCATGTATTAAAATAAACTTCACTCAATACACCTAGACTCATTTATTGAATAAATAACATGCCTAAAATGATAGATAATGGCAAGTGAACAACCAATAATACCTACTGCAATATTTATCCAAAACAAATGGAATAAGAAACAAAATCATTCAACATATTTTCCATCTCTAAATGAGATTATTTATTGAGACCACATGGAACCACTTCTTTCGACCTTCTATCTCCACATTTTATCAAACCTGAAGATTGATCCTTGCACGTTTGCTAGCCTCTAAAGAGAAAGAGAAAGCTTGTGAGAAATAACATAAAGAATTAATGAAAATTATTCCCAAACAACACTTAAACCCCAACAATATTCAAGAGGAAAAAACAAGTGCCCAAAATCCCACTTTAAAAGAAGTGGAAACTTTCCTTATCATTTTGTAACTGGTTTTTAACCTTTTCTCTCCACCATATGCCAATTTGGAAAGAAACAATAATATTCATTTAATATTAGAGAGTGCTCCTCCAAGACCAATCCCAAAAAATGGTGGTTAAAATTTAAATAATATATTTTGATGATTAAATAATATATTTGATTTAATTGAATTAGAGAAAAATATGTTATTTTTTTCTATCTAAATGTCTTGGTTACTATAAATAGTAAGTGATATTTTTGGAAAGGAGATATGAGAGGTTGAAATGAAATATTATATTAAAGTTAATCAACTCCAATATTAAATTACTACAAATCAATTGTGTATTATAAACACATAATGCTAATTGGCACTATTATAACCAATATTTAACAAATATATACACAATAAATAATAATAATTACTATCTCATATAAGCACTAGGGTTTTACTGATGGTGCAATATCTTATCATGTGTGTTGTGGGTCCACAACACACCCCCATTTTTTGGTCCTAAGACCATGGGGACCCCCCTTTTTTTTGTCCTTTTGGTTTTCTCGCATTTGCCCGATTCTCGGGTCCCAGCAGGTCAGTCTTGAAAGGATTGTCAATTTGTTAAAACATAGAGAAGACATCTTTTTCGGACTTTCGGCCCTTTCAGCCTTTTCGGAGGACCAAAGTCCCTGAAATACTAAAATGGCCAAAAGGTTGAAATTTGGCCCTTTCGATGTTTCGGCCTTCAAAAACACCAAAAGGCTAAAGATGTCCACCTCCAAATTTTTGGTGTTTCAGACACTGAAATGCCAAAAGCGCTGACATACCACATGCGGGTTATAAATTGGAAAAAGGGCCCTAATTCAGTCACTTCACTTTGTTTTGCCTACGAAATTTTGAGAGCTTATGACTTTGAATATTTTGCCCTCACTCCTTGTGATTGTTCACCCTGCGCCTTTTGAGATTCATTATGTCATCCTCCTCCACTCCCAGCCCAGTGGAAGTAGGTTCCTTCCTCGATGCTTAGCATTTTATTTTCTCTTCTTGGTTTAGGTTAGCATTTTTTCACCTGGTTCTTGTCCAACCCAGTTCGTGCTGACCTCCCCTCCCCCTAGTCTCCTAGGGCCTAGGGGGAACCTTCAAACTTGGCTGGGAGCCCCTCCTTGTTGGGTCGAGTCAGTTCTCTCCCATTTTCTAGGTTAGGTTTTTTCAATTTTCAGGTCATAGCCCTTGTCACAGGTTTTCGGCCTTTGAAAGGCCGAAAAACATATTTGGTCTGTCGCCCAAGTGTCCATTGAAGGTTCGACCTTTTCGGCCTTTCGGACCTCTGAAAGTTCTAAAACACCGACAAGTCTGAATCACCAAAAATGTTGGATTTCAGACTTTCAAAATTCGTGACCCATTTCAAAATTTCAGCATCCACAGAAACTTCAGGCTTTCGCATGCTGAAAGGACCAACAAGCTTGCTCATCAATGATTTCCTTTTTGTACTTTCAGCCTTTCTGGACTCTGAACCAGTTTACTGCGCCCAAAACCCTGAAAGGGCCAAAAATGTGAAATCTGCATTTTTGGCTACTTAGAGAGTTGTTTACCTCTATTTTCTTAGATTAGTCAGTTTTATTTTAGTTTTTTCTTCAATAAGATACTAGTACTTGCATTCTCCTCGCAAGGATGTCTGAACAAAAGACAACGTCTCTGATGAAATACCAATACAAGGGGAATCCCCCAGCTTCAAAGGTCAAGAACAAACACATTGAAATCACTGACACTAACATCGGGAATGTAGATTGGGATCAGTTCCTGGTACAATGCTCCCAGCCAGCAGGGAGATCCAAGGAGTGCACTCCACTAGTCCTATTTGGCTTGGTGAATGTAGCAGCCCACCCTATAGCTATCTCATCATCAGAGCTGATTATAAACCTGGCTAATCATTATAACTTAGATGAAAAAGTAGTCCGAAACACGGAGGGACAAGTGGTACTTGACATAAGGCAAGATATCATAGAGAAGGTCTTCCACCTCCATAAAGGCATAGATGAGTTCTATAACTTCTACATTGGAAAGAGGCTACAATGGTTCAATAAAAAAGAAAAGGAGGCCTATGAAATTGTAAATAATGACTCCCTCAAGCAACCTCTCCCAAAAAATAGTTTGGGTAAGATAGACCTCTGACGGGGATACTTAAAGGATGATATCCAAGTGGCTATAACAATTATAAGCCAATTTCATGGACTACCTCATTCCATCCAAATCAAACCCTGGATGATCTTGCTAATAGAAAAGATTAGAGGTCATAAAGAAAGCTTTGAATGGGGTTCCATCATCAGTGATAAATTGGCTGAGCAATTGACTATAGTAAATCATAACCCCAAGTTCTATATGAACACCTATATAGTATACCTACTGGCAACATGGGTAGACTACCTAGGTCTTGCCAAGAGGGGAAACATAAATCATCCCAATGCTTTGCCCCACATTGTATACCCATAGTTAATGAAGAGGGAAAATGTGCGAGAGGACTTCCCTGACTACATGATAGTCAATGATGCTTTCATATTTGTGGTCATTTGATCCATTGAGGGTGATTTTGCAAAAAGGATGTCAGAAGAGGTAGCTGCCAAGGTAAGGGTCATCGGGGCCTATTATATACAATTTAAAACATTTATTTACATTCGGGTAGAAGGATCAACCTTAAAACCAAAGAAGTTTCCTAGGTATTTGTTTGACTGGATAATCATTTTGGAGATGGTCAGGCAGCTTGCAGATGCCTATGAACATATAAAGCAGAAGAAGAAGCATTTTTGGGATTTTTCTATCTCACTGGGCCGATATACCCTGCAAGATATGAAGGTCTGTAAATCCTTGGCCTTCGAATGAGATGACTGCCCCCTACAGCTTTACAAGATAGTACAAGATTGCTTCGACCCCATAGGCACGTACAACCTATAAGATAAAAATTTGGATGATCTCCTACATAGAGTTTTGCATAACATATATATATATATATATATATATATATATATATAACAAATCTATGCCATAACTTAACCATTACATTTAATTTGTATTTGATAATGGATATAGACTTGAAAATGAAAGCAAAGATTAATGGAGTATAATACCTACCTTACATCATAACACATCTAGAAATTCCATTTTTTGAAGCGTGTGTTGAGTTTCTAGAAAATCTAAGACCAGATTTGGAATGGAAACGCAGAGGTGAACAAAACCCAGAAATCTTTTTCCGTTCTGACATAGTTCTAATTTATACCCTCAAGTCAATGTCACCATTGACCCAAAATTTTCAATTCCGACCTAGTGTAGAATCGTCCTAAAAAGTCTATGACATGAATTCTATTTTTGGATCTCAAAAGTTTGCCAAAAAGGGTATCCAGATCTGTGCTCTATTCCACTATACCTAAACCTGTAACTCCCAAAACAACACCTACAAATATCTGAAAAGAGGGGTTTTGGGCTGGCTATATAGGGTTTTGCCTTAGTCAAACCCCCATTTTGGTGATCTCCACTGTTGGAATTATGTTATATTTTTCATCAATGAAAACACTTATTCGATTCTGAATGCTTACCGAGCTTATCACTCAGTCCACAGCTTATACCGAGTATTCAGTAATCACTTTGTAAAGCTTAGCGGTTAAACAGTTCAAACCGAGCAGAACAGTAGTCACCGAGCATATGAACAGTTCAACAGTGTTTACCGAGAAGAGCAACATGTACCGAGCAGACGGTAGTCACCGAGCTTCACCGTAACTACCGAGCCAACCGAGAAGTCTGTTACTACCGAGTCACCAGCGGTTACCGAGTGACACTATACCTATGGAGTCACCAATGGCTACCGAGTTCCAAGCTACACTTCGGGACTAGTATGGACTGAGCTTCTACTCTTACCGAGAGCATGACGATGCCGAGTATTGTAGTGGATGCCGAGTATCAGAAGATCACCGAGCCAGCTTGAGGAACCCGAGCTTCTACCGACTCAGTAATATTTTGTTTACTTATGAAAGGCCGACTCAGGAATAAGTTTATCTTATGTTATTAATTTGTATTTGGCCGACCTTGTAAATTGTAATTATGGGAACGGTATATATATGTAATGTATTATACCATTTTAAGTGTGAGAGCAAAATAAGAGTAATCAGCAGAGACTGCAATAAGGCAGCAAAGCAGAGCATTTTCGCAAAGGAGCAGAATAGCCATATCTATCACAGAAGGTGATCAGTATTCAAAGGATCTTATCAGCAATAATGTTGTAAGTCAAGATCTACTATTTCATCCTAACAGTTGAATCA
>MU223858.1:2912352-2946873 GCA_018584345.1 Thuja plicata
TATATATATATATATATATATATATATATATATATATTTGTGTGTGTGTTAGCTAAAACAATCATTGAAGAGAGACTTGAAACATTGTATGGGCCTTACAAATGAGTAATATGATATCCTCCATCTTCGTACAAACACCTCGTAGAAAGACCAACATAACATAGGTAGGATCATATGACATAAACATATCAGTATCTTAACCATCTTAAATAACATCTCTTGAATCAAGGATTAGTCCATAATAGTATATCATAAATTCATAAAACATAATCATCACATATACCATAATAAGAAGGAGAAAATAAGTAATGATCCTGGTGATATCAATTTATTCATCATCCATAAATAATCTAATGACATCATCATCAAGTCCTCACTATCAAAGCATCATATGTAGCCTACTACACACACCAAGGTCCTCAAAGATCCTCAACACATAAGTAGAGATGGAAACACATGGAAGAGTATCATAAAACATAAGCAATATACCTTAAAACATCTGTTGGATGATATCAATTTTGGTTACTGATCATGCTATTGATATTCATGTTTTGTCACTAATGTCAACATATATTTCTATGAAGAAGATAGACTGGCTACTTAACTGGATGGAGTGTACGAACACTGTATGGATGATTTAGAATGATCAAAGTTGGAATTATGTAGAAGGATGTGTGCTGACCTTATCCCTAAGGTTGCTTTCCTTTATATTACCTATTGTGGATGTTTCAGTTGATTTAGTAAAGACTGGTTTTCTAGACTGTAACTGTGATTATGGACAGAGCAGGTCTCTGTGTTTCAGGTATATCTTTTTGGCAAAGATATTTCAGAACTTGTGAGCTTATTGATGGATAGAAAACATATGATAGAGTAATGGGTTGAGTTTGATTGTTGATTGGTTATTGATGACATCAGTTGTGGTGTGTATTATGGAGAAGACCTATTTACTGGCCGACTTCACACATGGAGCGTGTGAAATTAATTGTGAGCATGAATTGTAGATCTGAAAGTATATGTAATGAATTATAAATGTTGTATGCTTGTTTTAGATACTGTGTGTATCCTAGCAAGGGGCTATGTAATTATTTTTATGATGGAAAGCCTTAATTGGCTGACCTAATTAATTATGTATTAGGAAAGCTTAACTGGCCGACCTAATGAATTATTGTAAGAGGGTATATATGAAAGATAAATTCATAAGAAGAAGTGTGACAAAGAAAAGAAAGAGAAGTGTGGAAGTTGCGAAGCTTGTTGACTATGTTATCATTTACATTTGCAGATTTTGTTTATAAAGTATAAAGTTTGATAATCTAGATTACAACTAATTCACCCCCCCTCTCAGTTGTCTTGTGGACTGTGATTCCTAACAATTGGTATCAGAGCTATTGGTCCTGTGAGAGAAATTTCAATAGCTTGAGGTGATCTTGAAGATGACTTACTATAGGAAGGATAGTCCAAAGTTTGACTCTGAAAACTTTCAAAGTTACCAGAACAAGATGAGAACACATTTGCTATGTCTAGGAATTGACTACTAGATGATAACAAAGAAGAAGGATAAGATAGCAATTGAGGATAAATTAGAGAAAGCTAGTGAAGATCAAAATAAATTATTCTCATGCAATATGGTTGCAAGGGAATCCCTAATCAATGCATTATCAGAAGGAGAATTTACTGAAGTAAAGGACTTGGATTCTGCACATGAAATCTGGTCAAGACTAGAAGCACTATATGTTGGAGACAAATTTACAAAGCAACCAAAGTTACAGAACTAGAAGACAAAGATGGAATCACTGAAGATGAGAGAAGATGAAAAAATCTTAGCATATGCATAGAAGATTATAGAGGTAGTTACTGGTATTAGGAACTCTGGCAAAACTTACAATGAGGAAGAAGTTATTGCAAAGATACTCAGATCTTTGACACCTACATATAGAACCAAGGTTCATGCTATAGAGGAGATCATACCTTTGACAGCGAAATTCACCAGAGAGATGTAAATTGGCAAGCTAACTACATATGAAGCCATAGAATTGGGATACATTCTACCTAAGGTTGAGTCAACATTCAAAGAAACCATGCACAAAAGCAAAAGAATCTTACCTGGGAATGCAAGCTCAAGCAGTAATGATCTAAAAGAAGAACTTGGAGCCTATGTTGATGAATGGGAACAGATACAGGAAGAAGAAAGAAAGCTAGATGAAATTGTTGCACTAATTTCTAGAAGAGAAAAGAGAGGTAAGGGTAAGTTTGAGGGAAAATTACCTTTGAAATGTTTTTCATGTAACAAGATTGGTCATTTTGGATCTAGATGTCCTACAATAATTCCAAAGCACAAACCTAAGTTTTCCAAGTCTAAGTTATCAAAGGATAAGGAATTTTATTATGCTACTGAAGGTATATCTGATGATGAGAATGGTGATTATGATGAAATTGGATTTATTTCTATTAAGGATGATGAACCTATGCATGAAGAAAAATCATTAGTATCTCGAGTTAAAAAAGAAATCTGAATGGGTCATAGATAGTGGTTGTTCACATCATATGACTGGAGATAAAAATAAGTTTGTGAGTTTGAAAAGACATGATGGTGGTGTTTTTAGACTTGGTGACAATACTCCTAAAATTATTATTGGAATTGGATCTATTTCCTTGGATGGACTTAAGCACAATTTTTTGAGTGTCGGATAGCTGGTGGACAAGGGTTATCAACTAAACTTCATAAATGGAAAATTTTCTATCAAGAGAAAAACAAGAGAATTGATAGCATCTAGTACTAAATCTAGAGGTAATGTATTTGAATTGAACACATCTGAAGCTTCTAGTTTTGTTGCAAAGGTTGATGACATTTGGTTATTTCACAGTAGATTTTGTCATGTTAATTTTGATAATATTGAGATAGGCAAGTTTGATGCTAGAAGTAATCAAGGACTCTTTCTTGGTTATTCCACTAAGAGTAAAGCATATAAATGTTTCAATCTGGGGCTGAGGAAACTAATTTAAAGTGCTAATGTGAGGATAGATGAGAAATTTAAAATTATGGAAAGAATGTATGATTGTGGTCAGATAACATAATCAAGAGAAGTTGTTGTTGAACCTGAAGGACCCTTGATGATCGAGAATGATATTGAAGAAGAAGAAGAATAGTCTAAAGCTACTGAGACATTAAAGACACCAAGGTATGTAAATAAAAACAACCCTAAAGAAAAAATTATTGGTGATGCAAGAAAAGGCATGATGAATAGATCTAAAGTTAGAGATGACATCTATTTGATTTCTCAAGTTGAACCAAAGACTACTGATGAAGCATGTAAAGATGAATCTTGGAAAAAAGCCATAGAAGAAGAACTAGAACAGATAAAGAAGAACAATACTTAGGAGTTGGTTCCAAGGCCTAAGAACAAGAATGTGATTCACACTAAGTAGGTTTTTTGAAACAAAATGGATGAGGAAGGCACAGTGGTAAGAAACAAGGCTAGACTAGTATGTAAAGGCTACTCACAACAAGAAGGCATAGACTATGAAGAAACATTTGCACCTGTTGCAAGATTGGAAGTTGTGAGACTATTCTGTGCTTATGTTGCACATTGAGACTTCAAAGTGTATCAGATTGATGTAAAATCAGCATTATTGAATAGTGATCTAGAAGAGTAAGTGTACATTGAGCAACCTGATGGTTTTCCTTTTACAGATGATGAAAACATGGCTTGCAGACTGAAGAAGGCACTGTATGGACTGAAAAAAGCACCGAGGGCATGGTATGCAAGACTGGATAAACATCTACTTCATCTTGGTTTTAGAAAAGGTAATGTAGATAGTAATTTCTATTTAAGAACTGATGAAGATGAAATCTTAATTAGAGAAGTTTTTGTTGATCATATCATTTTTGGAGGAAATGATAAAATGAGTAAGAAGTTTTCTATAGAAATGGAGAATGCGTTTGAAATGTCAATGATTGGTGAGATGAAATTTTTTCTTGGTTTGCAAATTAATAAGAGTAAGAATGGCATATTTATATCTTAGACCAAGTATCTTAAGGAAATGTGGAAGAAATATGGAATGGAGGATTGTAAACCTGTTGAAACACCCATGGTGACAAGGAACAAATTAACTAAAGATGATGAGACTCAAAGTGTTGGGTAGACTAAGTACAGATCAATGATTGGAGGTCTACAATATTTGACACACACTAGACTAGACATTACCAATGCAGTTGGAATTGTGGCTAGATATCAGGCAGATCCTAAAGAGACACATTTTGTTGTTGTGAAAAGAATTTTTAGATATTTGAAAGGGACAATAGAGTATGGACTATGGTATGAAAAATTTGATGACTTTACATTGCAGGGTTTTATTGCTGCTGATTGGGAAGGTAATGTAGATGACATGAAGAGCACAACTCGTGGAGCATTTTTCCTTGGAAAAAGGCTGGTTTCTTGGTTGAGCAAGAAGCAGAACTGTATTGCTCAATCTACTGCTGAGTCTGAGTATGTTGCTGCTGCAATAAACTGTACACAAGTTGTTTGGATGATACAAATGCTGAAGGACATCAGAATAATTTTCAAAGAACTAGTGGTTATCCATTGTGATAACACCAGCATAGTGAATATGTCAAAGAATCTTGTAATGCATTCAAAGACTAAACATATTTCTATCAAATATCATTTCTTAAGGGAGAAGGTAGAAGATAGAGAGATTAAACTGGAGTATATTAGCACAAAGGAAGAAATAGCAGATATATTTACTAAACCTTTGCCAAAATGTGCTTTTGAATATCTTAGAGGCATGCTTCGGGTGATGGTCCCTCCCAATGAAAACTAAATGATGC
Source organism: Thuja plicata (assembly GCA_018584345.1). NCBI lineage: Eukaryota > Viridiplantae > Streptophyta > Pinopsida > Cupressales > Cupressaceae > Thuja > Thuja plicata. Next base: position 2,917,178 of record MU223858.1, read on the forward strand.
AAATCTACATTAGTCCAGTGGATCTCAGAGCTATACCATTCTCTGGACTTGATGTATGGATCTACTCCTTAGTGGGAGTGATCGTAGGAGAATACCATGGAGTACATTTGGGTGATCTTGCACCTAGCTGATTGGACATGAAGATTTGAAAAAGCTACATCTTATAGAAGACTACAGATGAAGTATGGTACCCTTTTCCATTGTTTCCAAAGAGGGAAGAAATCTATGTGAAAATCCCTATTGGTTCACGGAGATTTGTGTTGAGGATATTGAGAAGATTGTATTGAGAGAGAGTACTTTTGGGTTGATACATATGAATTTTCCCATATGTTTCCATGAATGCCAAAGGGAGATATTTTTGGATGATATCAGTTTTGGTTACTGATCATGCTGTTGATATTCATGTTTTGTCACTGATGTCAACATATATTTCTATGAAGAAGACAAACTGGCTACTTAACTGGATGGAGTGTACGGACATTGTACGAATGATTCAGAATGATCAAAGTTGGACTTATGTAGAAGGATGTGTACTGACCTTATCCCTAAGGTTGCTTGACTTTATATTACCTACTATGGATGTTACAGTTGATTTAGTAAAGACTGGTTTTCTCGACTGTAACTGTGATTCTAGACAGAGTAGGTCTCTGTGTTTCAGGTATATCTTTGTAGCAAAGATATTTTAGAACTTGCAAGCTTACTAATGGACAACCGGAATATGATAGAGTAATGGGTTGAGTTTGATTTTAGATTGGTTACTGATGATGTCACTTGTGGTGTGTAATCTAGAGAGACCTATTTCCTGGCCGACTTCAGACATGTAGCGTGTGAAATTAATTGTGAGCATGAATTGTGGATCTGAAAGTATATGTAATGAATTACAAATGTTTTATACTTGTTTTAGATACCATGTGTATCTTAGAAAGGGGCTATGTAATTATTTGTATGATGGAAAGCCTTAATTGGCTGACCTAGTTAATTATGTATTAGGAAAGCTTAATTGGATGACCTAATGAATTATTTTAATAGGGTATATATGAAAGATAAATTCTTAAGAAGAAGTGTGATAGAGAAAATAAAGAGAAGTGTGGAAGTTGCGAAGCTTGTTGATTACTGGATACAAAGCAAAGTTGATACATCATTGGAACTGACCAAGAAAAGACAGTTGATATCTGGCAGTTCACTGGAATGTGTATTTCCCTTATACACTTGATTCAGATTGTAAATCCTTGAGGGTGGCTTACCTTCTTTGGGCAGTGTGCCTTGCCAGTGAGCCTACTATTTTCTTTGACTCCTAACAAGGTTTTTCTCCTAACAGGGACTGTGTACTGAAATATCATAACAAGCTCTTAACAGGGGTAATATATTTTCATAGGGATACTATACTCTCAGTACTCTATTTGTGGGTGTTAATTCCCACTGAGGTTTTACCTTTAATAGGGTTTCCTCAACAACAAATACTGTGTTATGGTGTTGTCTATTACTGTGTTATCATTTACATTTATAGATTTGGTTTATAAAGTATAAATTTTAATAATCTAGATTACAACTGATTCACCCCCCCTCTCAGTTATCTTGTGGACTATTATTCCTAACAATATCAACATTTCTAACAAGTATAATTTATTAATAATATTATGAAGTATTGAAATATAAATTCATTATGAATAGTCCACGAAAATAGATTAGATAAGGATTTCCACATGTGAACCTTATGCAATATCACACTCACATATGTAGAAAGGAAAACATTAAGGGTGTTGGTATGTGGTTACTATTTAGGCAAGTACTATACACTCTTAATGTATCCTTGCCCAAGTTTGAGGGTGGTGGCCTTTAAGAAGTAGGGGTTTAGGGGTGCAACCCTAGAGGAATTTTTTTATAGGAATAGGGTATATTTTTGTTAGCTAACCTTATAAACCATCACAAAAAAGGCTTAATAAATAAGTAGTTGTGGGAAGAGAAAATTATCAGATCATAATTTTCCCTTCACTAGATAATAAAATAAGTGAACAACTATTTCTCTGGTGTGTGTAGCCCATATTGGGTGAACCACATTTAATCTCTATGTTATTTGTATTTTTTTCTTCTCTATTTTTTATTTATCCTAATATTATTTATTGTTCATTTCTATCAAAGCACTAACAACTGGTATCAGAGTAGTGTATACTTCAATAATTTGGGAGGAAATATTAGATTTGAGGGAGATAAATGGCAGAGGAAGACATGCTTAACTTTTCTAAGTTCATTGACCAAAACTATCATCTATTGAAGATATAAATAGAAGATTACCTATATCAGAAGGATATTTACTTACCATTGGGTGGAAAAGTAAAGCAGGTGTCAACTATATCAGATTAAAAATGGGAGGTTCTTAATAGGAAAACACTAGGAACAATACTGTTGTGTCTGAAATCCTATGTGATTTTCAATATAAAAAGGAAATAACAATGAAGGGTCTAATGAAGGCATTAGAAAAATTGTTTGAGAAACTCTCAACCTCAACTAAGGCATTGCTTAGGAAATGTTTATTTAATATGAAGATGCCAGGAGGTGGGTCTGTTACTGATCATTTAAATGAGTTTAACACAGTTACTAGTTAGCTAAGTTTTGTAAAAGTAATTTTTTGACTAGAGGTTAGTACTTTGTTTATTTCATGATCATTTCTTGAGAGAAAGGGATGATATAGGGAAAGAGGAAAGAGCTTAGGTAATCATGGGAAACATAGGAAGGGAAGATCTAAATCTAGGGTAAATGTCAAGTGTTGACATTGTGAAAAAAAGGAAATCTGAGGAAATTTTTTTTGTCTCAAAAGGGAAAGAAAGCAGATGGACAACAAGAAAATTTCTAGGAATAAAATGTAGTACGTGATGTGTTACAAGATGCTTTGATTCTTTCTTTGGATAATATTACTGATTATTGTGTGTTAAATTTAGGGGCTTCTTTTCATACCACAACCCATAGAAAATATTTTCTAGACTATGTTCAAGGTGATTTTGAACAGTTTTATATAGGTGATGATGCACAATTCAAAATTGTTGGGAAGGTAAATATACAGATAAAATTGCCAAATGGAAATCAATGGTTACTTAAACAAGTGAGACATGTTGATTTGAGAATAAATTTAATATAAAAAAAACAACTAGGAAGTGAAGGTTGCATATTCATATTCACAAAAAAATCGTGGAAGGTTACTAAAGGTTCATTGATAATAGAAAAAAGGGGCAAAGGTAGGTACATTGTATTTATGTACTGGTAATACTGATTATTCTATTTCCCTAGCTTCCATGGGAATTAATACAAATCTATGGAATAATCGACTTGGGTACATGAGTGAGAAGGGGATGAAGCTTCTCTATTTGAATAATTTAATTCTAGGTTTGAAACAAGTTAATTTAAAATTTTGTGAAAAATTTGTTTATGGAAAATAAAAGAGAGTTGGATTTCTCAGAGTTGGGAAGCATAGAAAGAATTAAAAGTTAGATCCTATACACTCATATGTATGGGGACCAACTCATGTATCCTCTCTTGGAGGCTCTTATTATTATGTTACTTTTATTGATGATGTAGCTAGGAATGCTTGTGTTTATTTCATTCCTAGAAAATTTGATGTATTTGAAGTCTTTAAGAAATGGAAAGCTTTGGTTGAGAATGAGACATGAAGAAAGGTGAAGTATCTTAGATTAGACAATGGAGGTGAGTATTGTAGAAGAGAGTTTTATATTTATTATTTATACAATGGTATTTGTAGAAAAAAGACAGTTCTTTGAACCCCACAAGAAAATGGTGTGTCTGGAAGGATGAACAAAACTATCATGGAGCATGAAAGATTGACCTTACAATTTTTGGTAGATGTTGTAGATACGACTATTTACTTAATAAAAAAAGGGCCATCAAGTTCTATAAAAGGTGGTACTCTAGAGGAGACGTGGATAGGAAAAAATGTAAACTACTCTTTTCTATTAAAAATTGGTTGTGAAGCATTTGTCCATATTGATATAGAAAATTGATCATAGCTTGAGGAAGCATCTAAGAAATGTACTTGCATTGTATATGGATTTAATGACTTTGGTTATCGTTTATGGGATTTTGAGAATAAAAAAATCATTAGGAGTAGAGATGTTATATATTCAATAAAAAGGTCATGTGTAATGATAAGATACATGGAAAGAAGCAAGAAGAGGAACACATGAAACACATGGTGCTTGATGAAATCCCAGTAAATGTAGTGCCAACACTGCCAGAAACTATTGAACAACCAGAACCACATGTTCCTCAAACTCCAATAAGAAAAGCTTCCATGATAAGTAGACCCTCTGAACGATATTCTCCTTCATTATATTATGTTTTATTGGTTAATTTAGGTGACCCAGAAAGCTATGGAGAAGCAATGTAGGTTGAAACTAGAAAGAAGTGGAAGCAAGAAATGAAAGAGGAGATGGATTCCTTAATACAAAATAAAATCTAGGAGTTAGTTGAATTTTCTATGAAGGTAAAAGAGAATTCATAAACAAATGGTCCACAGGTTAAAGGAAGAACATGGAGGCAAGAAAAGATATAATGATAGACTTGTGGTAAAAGTTTTTTCATAGAATAAAGACATTGATATTGATGAAATATTTTCTCCTGTTGTTAAGTACGGGGTGTTCATGTAAGGGGGAATACACTATCATCTGTGTTCGTCTTGGGGGGTTTAAAATGGGTAAAAAGGGGGCAATATATTCCCTAAATAGGGGGCAGAGGGGATTTTTTTGGGTGGGGGGTTGGGGTTTATATAGAGAAAAAATTGTAGGGGTATTGGAGCGGGTGACAAAAAGAGAGTTTGGGGCAATATTTTTTTTAAATAGGGGGATTATTTAGTATTTCACGAACATGGGTGCTATGATTCAGGTTCAGTAAGTGAATCCCCCATGTTGTTAATATTGTATGCACTCTAAAATGGTTGCCTAGATTGTGGGCCCCATTTATCATTTTATCAATTTATCAAATTCCTGAATTAATGCTTTGCAACATTTTCAATTCAAATCAATTTCCTTGATCAAATTGTAATTAACTCAATTATTTCAATATTTCCTAAGGTTTGATCATTTTTATTTAATTAAAAGATTTTATCTCCCTTTTAATTAAATAAAATTCATCTTATTTAATTAAATTAAATTTCTCCCTTTCAATTAAATAAAATTCATCTTATTTAATTAAATTAAATTCCTCCCATTTAATTAAATTAAATTCTTCTAATATATTTAATTAAAAGAAAACCCCTCTTTTAATTAAATAAATAAAAATCCCCACTTAAAGCACTTTATTTGATGAAAAAGGAAATAAATTAAATTAAATTAAATAAAAATCCTTTTTTCTTCACATCTTCCTAAGTGGTGGGATTTTTGTCTCTTAATCATAGCCTTTGATTTTTGCCTCTTAATCTCTACCACCCATTTCTCTTTAAAAGGAAACCTCTCCTTCTCATTCATATACATTTTTTTCATAGTATTGTTATGTTGCAGGTTTTGAGAGCAATTTTGGAGGAGAATTTGAGCACTTTGGCTTGGATATTGCAACTTCTCTATCTTCTTGTCTTCTTCTTCTTGCATCCACGGCTATTCATGTAGATTAGATTCATATTTCCTTTTATAGATTAATCTTGCATTGTTATCATTTGGATTAATTTCCTTTTATACATTGCAATCATATAGAGTAGTTTTCATTTTCATGCATTGAATCTCTCATTTCATGATGTACTTGCATGGGCACAAGCCTTCATCACAAACCTTTGCACTCCATGACTAGAGAGATATGAGTCGATATTTGAGGCCTCATTCTTGAGAAACCTTGAATGGAATGACCCATAGAAGTGTGACACATTTTCATCACACAGTAACAAGATTGGTCATTTTGCATCTAGATGTCCTACAAGAGTTCAAAAGCACAAACCTAAGTTTTTCAAGTCTAAGTATTCAAAAGACAATAAATGTTACTATGCTAGTGAGGGTACATCTGATGATGATGATGGTGACTATGATGAAATTGGATTTATTGCTATTAAGGATGATGAACCTTTGCATGAAGAAAAGGCATTAGTATCCTGAGTTGAAAAGAAATCTGAATGGGTTATAGATAGTGGTTGTTCACACCATATGACTAGAGATAAAAAAAAGTTTGTTAATTTGAAAAGAAATGATGGTGGTCTTGTCAGATTTGGTGAAAATACTCCTAAGCTTATTATTGGATTTGGATCTATTTCTTTGGATGGAAAGGCTAACACTAACAATGTATTACTTGTTGATGGAATTATGCATAATCTGTTGACTGTTGGACAGTTAGTAGACAAGGGTTATCAATTGAAATTTATTGATAGGAAATGCTCTATCAGAAGTAAAGAAGGAGACTTGATCACATCTAGTACTAAATCCAGAGGTAATATATTTAAATTAAACACATCTGAAGCTTTTTTTTTTATTGCAAAGGTTGATGACAGTTGTTTATGGAACATAATATTTTGTCATGTTAGCTTTGAAAATTGTGAAGGCAAGTATGACAAAAGTAGTAAGAGATCTACCTAAGATTGTAAAGCCATCTAACACTATGTATAGAGAGTGTGTTATGCGGATGCAGACTAGAAGCACTTTCAAAAGCAAAGCTTATTCAAAAAAAGGGAAGTTGGATCTGGTACATACAGATCTATGTGGTCCTACACAAACAAGATCATATTATGGTGAAAGGTTCAGTTTAATTTCTATTATGATTGCATTCTTTGTGCTTTCTATTATGATGATGGTTGTATTTCCTAGAGTTAATTTTGAAGCATTTAATGAATTGTTGGATGATATCATTTTTGGGGGCAATGATAAGATGAGTAAGAAGTTTGCTAAAGAAATGGAAAATGAATTCAAGATGTCAATGATTGGTGAGATTAAATTGTTTCCTAGTTTGCAAATTAATCAGAGTAAGAATGGCATTTTTATATCTCAGACCAAGTATCTTAATAAAATGTTGAATTTTTTTGGAATGGAAGATTGTAAACCTATTGGGACACCTATGGTGACTGGAAACAAGCTAACTAATAATGATGAGACTCTAAGTGTTGTTCAGACAAAGTCCAGATCAATGATTGGAGGTCTACAATATCTAACTCACACTAGACCAGATATTACCAATGTAGTTGGAATTGTGGCTAGATATCATCTAGATCCTAAAGAGACACATTTTTCTGTTGTAAAAAGGATTTTTCAGATATTTGAAAGGGACAATAGAATATGGATTATGGTATGAAAAATAAGAATATTTTACTTTGCAGGCTTATACTGATGCTTATTGGGTAGGTAATGTGGATGACAAGAAGAGTACAAGTGGTGGTGAATTTTTCCTTGGAAAAAGATTGGTTTCTTGGTTGAGCAAGAAACAAAACTGTATTGCTCAATCTACTATTGATTCAGAGTATATTGTTGCTGCAATAAATAGTACACAGGTTGTTTGGATGAAACAAATGCTGAAGGACATTAGAATAATTTTCAAAGAACCAGTGGTTATCCATTGTGATAACACTATCACAGTGAATATGTTGAAGAATACTGTAATGCATTCAAAGACTAAACATATTTCTATCAAGTATGATTTCTCGAGGGAGAAGGTAGCAGATAAAGAGATTAAAGTAGAGTATATTAGCACACTAGAACAGATAGAAGATATATTTACTAAACCTTTTCCAAATGATTCTTTTGAATATCTCAGAAGCATGCTTGTGGTAGTGGCCCCTCCTAGTGGTAATTAAATGATGCAGATGTGCATCAGTCTAGTGGATCTTAGAGCTATATCATTCTCTAGACTTGGTGTATGGATCTACTACTTAGGGGGAGTGATTGTAGGAGAACACTATGGAGTACATTTGGGTGATCTTGCACCTAGTTGATGGACATGAATATTTGAAAAATATACACCTTACAGAAGTTTATAGATGAGTTATGATATCCTTTGGCACTGCTGGCAAGGGGGGAAGGAATCTATGTGAAAATCCATACTATTTTGAGAGATTTGTGTTGAGGATATTGAGAAGATTGTATTGAGAGAGAGTACTTTTGGGTTGATGCATATGGATTTTCCCATATGTTTCCATCAATTCCAAAAAGGGATATTTTTGGATGATATTAGTTTGGTTACTAATCATGCTATTGATATTGATGTCTTGTCACTGATGTGAACATATATTTCTGTGGAGAGGACAGACTGGTTACTTGATTGGCAAAAGTGTAAGGACACCGTATGAATGATTCTGAATGATCAAAGTTGGATTTATGTAGAAGGATGTGTTTTGACCTTATTCCTAAGGTCTCTTGGGTTTATGTTGCATATTGTGGATGTTAGAGTTGATTTGGTGAAGACTCATTTCTAGACTGTAACTGTGATTCTAGACAAAGTAGGTCTCTATGTTTTGGGTATATCTTTCTGGCGAAGATATTTCAGATGATGTGAGATTACTGGTGGATATCAGACATATTTTGGAATAATGGGTTGAGTTCAATTGTGGTTTGGTTACTAGTGATGTTAGTTGTGGCGTGTATTCTAAAGGAGACCTATTTGCTGACCGACTTCAGACATGTAGCGTGTAAAATGAATTGTGAGCGTAGATTGCAGATCTGGAAGCATAATTAATGGATTGTAAATTATGTTTACTTATTATAGGTACCATGTGTATCTTAGCAGGGGGTCAAATAATTATTTGTATATTGGAAATCCTTTATTGGCCGATAATTAATTATTTGTGAATTTGGAAATCTTAACTGGCCGACCTAATGGATTATTGTAAGAGGGTATATATGAATGATATTTTCTTTTGAAAATATGTGACAGAGATTAAAAGGGAGAAGAAGAAGTGAAAGCAGTGAGGCTTGTTTGGCTGCTAGATGTAGAGCATAGTTTATGAGAAGAGTACTTCATTGGAACAGGCCAAACAAAGACAATTATTATCAGACAGTTCACTAGATTGTGTATTTTCTTGATACACTTGTTGGGAATGTAAATTCTTGAGGGTGGCTTTAACCTTCTCTTGGTAGTATGCCTTGGCAGTGAGCCTACTATTTCTTTTGACTCCTAACATGGTCTGTCTCCTAACATGGACTATGTACTGTAATGTTGTAACAAGCTCCTAACATGGCTAAATATTTTAACAGGGATACTATACTCTCAGTACATTATTTATGGGTGTTAATTCTCACTAGGGTTTTACCTTTAACAGGGTTTCCTTGACAAAAAATATTGTGTTATCGTGTTGGTATTTACTGTTTTATCATTTACATTTGCAGATTTGGTTTATACAGTTTAAAGTTTAATAATCTATATCACAACTGATTCACCCCCCTCTCATTTGTCCTGTGGACTGTTATTCCTAACAAAGTCATGTATATCAAGAATTATTGCAAATGAATTGACATCACCTCTAAACATAGTAGAACTATGAGTACATTGGAAGAAGACCACATAAGAGATACAAACAACAATCTTTTTGCATTGGCAATGTGGAGAACAAAAAATAGATGGTTGTTATTTCTTTGTATTACCCCTAATCAAACAACACAAAGGCACATTTATGAAAAAATCACATGCACGACATAACATGTATACACCATAAAGAATAAAAGAGGTAAAAAATAAGAATTTTACAATAGATTGATCCCTTTATCACCTTGCACCAATGAAGTAATAATGATCGTCTAAATAATTTATCTAAATAAATCATATAGAAACAACACATCACGGGGGAAGAACCTTAAAAACAAGAAAACACATAAAAGAATCCACCATAGAAGATGAGCTAATCAAGCATATCACCTACCCCCAATCTTAATATTTACTATCTAGGGAAGGTGGGAAATGTGCAAGAGACACAATGTTAATCACCATAGATGGAGCTAATGCAAGCTCTGAAAAAGGACCATACTTTGATGATGAGTTACTATGCTCTTTACTAGGAGCTAGCGATAACATTTGTGAAAATCTAGTAGATAATTAATGATTGATTTTAATAAGATAATGTATCTATGCTGTTGATCATGAGTGCAATAGTTGTGTTTTAGTTTTCTTGAATTTTGTGGTGATTAGGACGAATCAACATCTGTTCCTTTTCTCCCTTAGGAGGAAGAACAAAAGAAAATTCACTAGGTTGAGAGATAGAGGAAATAGAATGTTTGTAAGATATAGGAGTTGGGACTGAAGCATTAATAAGAGGAACGAAAGGTGTAGGAATAAGTTCAGGTCTAGGACATAGATATGGGACATCCTTAGGATTTATTAGTTCACAAATATTTTGGAGTTTGAGTTTTAGGTAGGATAGGAATAAATGATCTTAACGAGGTTGTATTTATTGAGGCATGCTAGGCCAAAACAAGTCAAGTTCAAAGTTCTTCAAACTTTCTAAATGCCAATAAATAGGGATAACTTTAAGAAACCCCCTCTTGGGAAAAGGTGTAAAATCCTAGTGAATCCTACATTATTTTGGGGGGAAAAAATTAATATTGTTGGTAAAAAAAATTAATTTGAAAGGAAAAAAAACTAATTTGTACTAGCAATTTTTTTTCAATGGTATGAAAATTCTATAAAATCCTGGGGAATATTTAATTATTGAAGAAAATTGTGGCCACAGGCACACCTACCTAGAAACTATCATTTCATCATTTTTTTAAATATGGAGCTTAATCAATTATCAAACTTGAAGGTTACATTTTCCCCTTTTATCGGTGCAATTTCCCCTCAAATTATTCAATGGGACTTTGGGGGCATTACTGCTTGTGAGGTCAAGAGAAAACACACCTAGTGTGCTCACTATTGCAGTACAAGGAAAGGTTTATGGGTAATTCCTCCGCAGGGGTTTTCGGGGGTAGCACCTCTGAAAGCTCAAACATATTTTTATATTTTATTAAGGCGTCATGAGTTATTTTTCTATTAGCTAAGATATACTAAGCCTATTTTTTGTAACCATTGGATGATCCTAGATCAATTTCATAAATTCTATTTTGGGCCAAAGTTTTAAAGGACACAAAGTTCCATAGAAAGCCTCTGGAATGGAGAGAGATGTCAAATCAATTTCTAGCCAAAGTTTTAAAGGACACAAAGTTCCATAGAAAGTATTTGGAATAGTGACACATGTCAAATCTATATACTTATCTTGTTCCCTAACCTTAAATGTTGACCACATATTTTTGAATATGGTCATTAATTAAGTCATTCCAAAATTGCAAGCAAAAATATTAAATAAATCATTTGGAAGACGTAGATTTTATTGGAAAAATCCTTAAATAGATGAAATTAATCAATAAAACTAATGGTGAATTGAATTGCATTTGACCAAAAATTTATAAAGTTAGGGTGATCCATCCCCACCATTCGGTCCATTATTCACCAATTTTGAAACCACGGATACAAATATTCACCAATTGGTGAATATTCTCCACTAGAATTATCCCTGCTAATAGAGACTGTGATTAATTGTGATGATTTATCCATTATGGAAGGATTTCAAACACTTATGGATAGGAGAGACAATAAATTTCATGGAAGTGAGCCATGGAAGTCCAAGTCTCACTTAGATTATTGACAATGAAAATTATTATTTTATTATTACATGCATATTGACAATGAATTTAAATTTTATGAGTACATATTAAATATTTACTATTGAAATGTTCTATGTTAAGATTCTATGACGTTTATATGACATGCTTTATCCATGTTTAACATAAATATACTCACAAAATAAATGCAAGATCCCTATATAAAGTACAAAGAAATCAAAATAAGATTAACACAAGCTAAAGGTATACTAGATTAATCAATTCTATTACTGGTTCCTCAATTCCATTTTTTCTCGTATAAACTTGCCTCACTTGTTGAGGAGGATGCAGTTTGGAGTCAAGTAGAAAATGCACAACTCAGGAAGCGAATGGCTAATGATGTTGTTGACTCATTCATTCATGCTAATGATGCTGTTGATTTCCTTGATGATAAGGGCAAAAGAGGCGGCTAGTGTGTATCATGGCCTAGCTATATATTTGTTGATGGTAAGGAAAAAGATTAAAGAACAAAATTTTTATAGTGAGCTTATCTATGCATACGAAAGAAATGGGTAGAAAATCAATATTTTATCTACAACATATCATAGAATATAATGCAAATAAGATTTAAAAAACATCTAACCAACACGATATGCGATATAAAGTAATATCTATAACATTTTATCTACACATATGTACTATCACTTGAAAAAACATAAAAATGCAATGATTATGCTGATAGTAATATATACATTAAATGATACATTAGAGGGTATATATGAAAGCTATAGAATTTAAATAAATGCATGTATACCATTATGAACAAAGTTATGAACATATGTTAATCCCTCAAAATAATCAATGTCAAACCCTTCATTGGTATGCATAGCACCCTTATGTTTTGTCACTTTGAAACAATACATTTCAAATGATGATAATTCAAAGGACTGGTAAGTGAAATGGCCCCTCACGTCAATTCTTATAGAGTAAAAATGCAAACCGGCCCATTTTCAATTCGAACATTTTTCTTTCAAGCACTATGCCAATCCTTACCTAGGTCTATTGTAGACACCCAACAATAGTTTTGCGAAACACATTCTGCTCATACTGTAACTAAATCTATTAAGGAATTACCATATTTAAGCTAATAAGATTTAGGAGCCCATCAAACTATGTATATTTTTCCTGTATTTGTGAATTCCTACAATCCAAGACACTTCCTAGCGTAGCCTATATATTTACAACTTACAACATTCTTAACATTGTTTGAGAGTTCCCATTTGATCTGACTGGCTAGCTTTTTATATTTCAAAATATTTATGATTAGGAAGATGGGAATATTCCATCGCTACTCTAAGATTCACCTATGGTATTTTATAACCATATTGGTAGCTCTTTTATAACCATACCGGTAGCTCAAAACTGCAATTTAAAAGCTAGTGCTTGCAAGTTTGGATTGATATATAGTTCTATGGAATGCACTCACTACTAGGAAAACACTATATTTTAGAATGGGAAATTAGAATTTAGATTTGGTTGAATTTTTGTTTGGTTTATTGGGGATTTCTCTAAAATATTTAAAATCTTATTAAAACAAGCTGAAACATATACCAACGGGAGGTGATCATATCTTGGGCTTTCGTATTAATTTAATTAATGTTCAAAGTTTAGACGTTGAATTTTGAAGTTTTTGTCATAACCTGAATTTTAAATAATTAAATCCTTTTTTTTTTTAAATTGACATCAAAATAGTGTTTTATGTTATAATTTTAAATAGTAAATAATGACTTGACGAAGATTGTTTTATATATAATTATTTTTACTTAATTTGAGAGGTTAGTTTCTATTTTGGGGTAATCAGAGAGTGGAGAGAGTGGGTTCCTCTTTTGTATTGGTATCCAAATTGTTACAGTTATTATGACGGAAATATTCATACAAAGAAAAGAGTTACACAAGCTATTTTGGGGGAAGTGTCATCATTATGCACGGTTGTGGAAGAAGGCGCGGGAGTTGGCAGAGCATATGTAGATGGTGGGAACTGGTAAGGACGCAAGTATAGGGACAAATGGTGCACACATGACAAACATATGTGGCCAAAGGAAGCTCACACACAAACAGATAAGTAAAATCCCTTCCAGTATGTAAAATCTTATGTCATACTTGACATTATAGCTTACCAACATTATTGAAGAGCCCCTTGCCTTTGGAATCATTCTATAATTTTCTCCACTTTTGGTTGGTTATTGATATATCAATATTTATGTTTCTTGGGATGTTGTTTTGTCTGCATGCTTGATTTTAATCATAGTTTTTCATACACCGTGTGCCCTGTGTGTGATCTTTCCTTGCAAAGATTTATTCATCATATGTTAACCTTTTGGTGTTTTTAGCAGTCCAAGCTTGTAGCACTGCATATCAGGTTTGTCTGCTATGTTATTTCATTACTAGCTTTGTTTTTTGAATATTTTCATGTATGAACTCAGGAGAAGAGTAAGGGACATAGCCGCAATGATTGGAGTGTTAACTGTAGAGCCATTATGGGGAATGTTATATTTCAAACCATAAAAATTGTGATAAGGAAATACTAGATTTATACAATCCTATGCATACTTGAACAATATCATTGATTTTTGTCATAACAGGAATCCTGAACATTTGTATATAATTATCACCATAACAAGATTGAAATATGGGTCTATGTTATCTTCTTTGGAAAACTATTTATGCTTCTCTATCAAATTTTTTATGCAAATTCCTTTTAAGGTCGATTGTATCTGGTTATGGCTAAGCTGCTCCATGTATGCCCAGTATGATTTGGTGTTGATGTTGCTTGCAATACTTCATCCATCGGTCCTTCATTTACCGCATGGTTTTCATAATGTTTGGGTTTTGGAAAGACTGCAAATATTGGGTTTAAGAAATTCAGGATTTTGATGACCTTAAAATCTTGTGTCGCGTACTAGAACCAATGAATACTAGTGTGATATAACTCTTAGAGTTCTTTTCAAAGATTTAAATTGACCAGTTCAATGAACTAAGTAATACAGTTCATTTAAATTTGTTAGTCAGAATGAAGGAACGGTGGTCTTGAGGGAACAATATTTTTTTTTTCCTTTAAATTTCTTAGTATTTCAATTGTCGAAGATAAATGTGGCCAGTGGTTACTTGAATTAGTCACCATAAGAAATCAACCCGATTAAAATCTAGATATTGTGCTTCAAGTCTTGAGAAGACTTATGAAATTCACTTGGGTATATACTAGTGTCTATAGTCTTGAGAAGATATATGCAAGTCAAAGTTTGTTGTTTGTAGTAGATACTCTAAAGGTCCATTTTGGGTGAATGTTACATCCATCTACTTTTAAAATAATAATTATAGTTAGATCAAAAATTGAATTGGTAATAAGGGATTAGAGTATATTAAATATAGGAGGAGGTTCTTAAGATATATGAAGTGTTAGGGAAATGTTAATATGAAGATGCTTAGTGTGAGATGTTTTAGACATTTAAGTTGTGATGACATTTTGAACTATGGTTTTCAAACTTGTATACCTCTTATGATTGTTGGAGATTGAACACCGATTTTTAGTGCTGYAATGTACATGCTATTTAGCTATCCATGTGAAATGTTAGATYTATTGTCTTCAATGCTTTAAATTCAAGGRAAGGATTTATGYTAGATGCACTCTGAGACCAAGATAGCTCAAAGAACATTTGTGTGTTTGAGTGAAAAAAGGCTATGATAGTGAAACTAGAGTGTATAAATTGTCCTTAATTTTAAAGGTCTTACATAAGGGTTTGGAATAAAGGTAAGTAAATTCTATGTGCACTATAGTTGATGCCTTGAGAGTACAGAGAAAACCATCTATTATTCATGGAAAATATTTTAATAACTTCATGTTAAAGGGTAGGAGAAGTGCTCATGTGTTTTGTGAATTTAAGTTGAGTTGGGATGACATTAATGAGCATATTAAGGGATGGTTGATCTTTTATTACTCTTACCCTTCTGTGATGCACATTCCATGCATGATTGCATTACTAAATCCTCTTGACCAGTTTTACATACTTTGCTTCCTTATGTTAGAGATGGAATCTTTTTGTTTTTCATACAAGAGTATCAAATGACAAGAATTTATTCTTATGTAGTTTCCTATGCATCTTGTGTATTCCCCATGTCTTATGAGTTGGTTTCATAATATGGTTGCATCTTGGAATATTTTATGATTGAAAGATAGTTTTCAATTTTATGAAATGAGGCCTTTATTTTGTTTTGAAAGTAGATTTCAATTCTTGTTGCACCAATTCCATTACTTCTCTCAGTTTTTGCTTGTTTAGACTACCTTGAGTTGGGCTAGGTATCTTTCATGTCAGGAAAGATTTTAGGGAAGCATAACTACTTCATGGTAGGGTGGAAACACACTCCTACAATATTCTTGCACCCTGATGTTTTGTGTGTAGAAGGTCTCTGTGTTAGAATAGTCCCAAAGGATAACTGAGAGGGGGGGGGGGGGGGGGGGGTGAATCAATTATTAGTAAATTTAGTTCTTTTACTTCCTTAACTTTAGAATACAACAAAGTAAATGCTTAATCAGCTAACACCATATACAACACACAATTTGATTATGGGGAAACCAATTGGTAAAAACCCCGGTGGGAATTAACACCCACAATGAACTATACTTGTTTATAGTAATCCCTGTTAGAAGATATTTCAACCCTATTAGGAGTTGTACTTTATAATGCAATAAGTATAGTGACCTGGTTAAGGGTCAGAACCTGTTAGGAGTCTTTTACAAATAACCCTATTAGGGGTGGTGGAATCACTATCCAAAAGCTCACTTCTTAATGGTGAAGGCTACAACCGTCTGTATAATAGATATGCACTATATCTAATGATGAACTATAGAGTAGACCTACTATGTTGATCAATTCCAGTGTATTACAATCTTTCATTTCTTCTTCACATAGACTCTTGATGAATAAACCAACTCTGATAATCTTCTATGTACATCTTTCTTATCTTTTCATATCATTCACACTTAGCGTATCACAATTGACTTGATATAAGTATCTTTCTCAAAGTATTAGATCATGGGACCTATAAGACAATTCTTCAGAACA
Source organism: Thuja plicata (assembly GCA_018584345.1). Lineage (NCBI taxonomy): Eukaryota > Viridiplantae > Streptophyta > Pinopsida > Cupressales > Cupressaceae > Thuja > Thuja plicata. The sequence goes on from MU223858.1 coordinate 2,933,838, forward strand.
TCCTTGTCGGCTCTACTAAGCATGCAAGCATAATTACAACCGCACAAGCATAAACTGAATAGACGTGACGCTTCACCAAGTCGACTTCACCAAATTGACTCTAACTTTGTAATATTCTTGAAACATGTTTGGCGCCTTTAGATGAATATCATAAAATCTTAACTAAACATGAATATACACATGCATATCCTGAAGATAGGTGTAGATTAAGAAACACATTATATACATCGGCCCTAAATAGTTACACTTCCAAAACTGTAACTGCCAATAACAGAATTACATAAGTTTACTGAAACATCATATCTAGGCCTACATGTATGAACATAACATAATAAACATGTCAAAAACATGTATCTATCCATGCAATTTTTCATATAATCATTCTGATAAGTACATACATAATTACTATTATGTATTATATGTTGTCATCAATGACAAACATACAATCAATCAACTTCTCAAAATCAAATCTCCAACAATCTCCCCCTTTGACATTGATGGGAACATATGATATCAAAAACATCCTCTATTCATGGTGTCCTCTTTCTTTTACAATCTTCTTAATATACTCATCAAAGATTTCTCTAAACTGCTGCAGTTCCTCTGACTATGTCTTTGTTTGATGTATATACTCCCCCAGAGTATATGCTCCCCCTTAGTACATACTCCCCCTTACTATATACTCTCCCTTTGACATCAATGGAAAAGGGAACCATAGATCTTTAGGCACAAGTACTACTCCCGAAGTAGAGTAGTCAACCATTCATCAGTCACTTAATGACTGATGCTCTTTTTGCTTCTTCTAAATAGACCTAGGAGAGGGAATTATCTTAAATTCTCCATGAGATACTCAAGAGTATCCTTTGATAAGGGTTTTGTGAAAATATCTACCAACTATTCTTTGGTGCTTACATAGTCCAATTGAACTTCTTTGTCTGCAACCTTTTCTCTTAAGAAATGGTACTTGATCTCTATGTGTTTTGTCTTTGCCTGCATCACAGGGTTCTTAGACATGTTGTTAGTGCTAGTATTATCACAGTGAATAACAATAGGATAATAAACCTGAATGCCAAAGTCTTTAACCATCTGCTTGATCCAAACCATGGTTGAACAATTCAGTACTGCTACAACATATTTAGCTTCTATTGTTGACTGAGAAATACAATTTTGCTTCTTGCTTATCCAAGAAACCAACCTGTCTCCAATAAATACTGCTCCTCCTAAAGTTCTCTTTCTATCATCAATACAACCTACCCAATCTGAATCTGTATAAACATCAAGTTTTACATTTTTTATTTTGGATACCATAAACCATAATCTATAGTTCCCTTTACATATCTGAATATCCTCTTGATTTCCATTAGGTGATTGTGCTTGGGTTCAGCTGCAAATATTCCAACAATGCCAACTGCATTAGATATGTTAGGTCTAGATTGAGTTAGATAAATGAGTTTACCAATCATAGATTTGTACAATGTTTTATCAATTGTTGTGGAATCATCATCCTTTGAAAGCTTTCTTTCTATTATCATGGGAGTGCATACTGGCTTACAGTCATCCATCTGAAAGGTCTTCAGTATTTCCTTCACATATTTTGACTGATTAATGAATATACCTTTATCTATTTCTTTCACATTCAGTCCCAAAAAGTTTTTTATAGGACCAATCATACTCATTTCAAATTCATTCTGCATTTCTTTTGAAAATTCTTTACGGAGCTTGTCATTACCCCCAAAGATAATGTCATCAACAAATATGGCAACTAATAATAATCCATCAGGTGTCTCTCTTGTGAATAGGTTATAATCTTCTGCTCCTTTCTTGAATCCAATCTTGGTAAGATAACCATCAAGTCTCTCATACCAAGCTCTTGGGGCCTGTTTAAGACCATAGAGTGCTTTCTTCAATCTATATACCATGTCTGGTTCATCTGAAAGATTAAATCCTTTAGGCTATTCTATGTAGACTTCTTCATTCAAGTCACCATTCAGAAAAGCTGATTTTACATCCATTTGATAAACTTTAAAGTCTTTGAATGTTGCATATGCCAAAAAAAATTTAATGGCTTCCAGTTTGCTCACAGGGACAAATGTATCAGTGTAGTCTATTCCTTCTCTTTTTACATATCCTTTACATACCAATCTTTCTTTGTTTCTAACTACTGTACCATCTTCATTCATCTTGTTTCTGAATACCCACTTTGTTCTAATCACATTTTTGTCACTGGGTCTAGGGACCAATTCCCATGTACCATTTTTAATTATCTGATCTGATTCCTCTTTCATTCCATTCTTCCAATCTGAATCGTTACAAGCATATTCAACACTTAAAGGTTCAATCTGTGAAAGAAAACATACCTCTTCATCCATTGCTAGACTTTTTGCTTTAGATCTGGTTAAAACATTATTGATTTGATCTCCAATGATATCATCTTTAGAGTGGTGTTTAGATGTGAATTTTTGAACCTTAGGTGTGTCTTCTTCTTCTGTAATCTATGATTCTTCTCTGCTTGATTCAGGGTCATTGCATGAGACATGAATGCAATCAAACATTTCTTCAATAATAGTATCTTTGCTGCTAGGCCTGGGTTCATCTTCCATCATAGGTGCATATTCATAGTATCTTTCTTGAACCATAAACTTTTAATCAACTTTTACATGAGTACTTTCAATTACCTTTTGCAATCTTAGATTAAAACATCTATAAGCTTTTCATTTTGTGGAGTAACCAAGAAAAATACCTTCATCACTTCTGGCATCAAACTTACCAACACCATCATCTCTCTTGATGTAGCACTTGCTGCCAAAGATTTTGAAATAGTTTACTGTAGGTACATTACCAAACCAAAGTTCATAGGGTGTCTTATCTACACCTGGCCTCAATTGAGTTCTATTGATAGTATCTACTATTGTGTTAACTACATCTCTCTAGTAGGTGTGTGCAACTTTCCCTTCAATCATGATAGTGTGCACTGTATCAAGTATGATCCTGTTCCTCCTTTCTGCAATCCCATTTTGCTGAGGTGTTCTAGGTGCACTCAACTGTCTTTTATTTCCATGTTCTTTACAATAGTCATAAAACTGATCAAAGGTGAATTCTCCTCCTCTATCTGATCTCAAACATTTCAGTTTTAGTCCAGATTCATTCTCAACCTTACCTTTGAATATTTTAAACTTCTCAAAGGCTTCAGACTTCTCCCTTAAGAGTGCAACCCACATCATCCTAGAATAATCATCAACAAACAAAATGAAATACCTTTCTCCGTAATATTATCTTGTTTGAGTAGGACCACATAAGTCTGTGTGTACCAAGTCCAATTTGTTTTCAGTTGAGTTTTTCTTTCTTTTGAGAGAACTCTTTACATGCTTACCCATAACACATTCCCTGCATACTATGTCAACTGGTCTTGCAATACTAGGAAGGTCTCTAACTGCCTTGACATTACTGATTTTTACTATATTATCAAAATTGATATGACATAGTCTCAAGAAACCTTTCCATGTCTCTAAGGGAAATGAATCCAATTTCATCTTCTCCTGAATCTTCGTCAGTTACACCTTCTTCAGCATGATAACATTCCTTCTTATATTTGGGTTTGTAATTAGATCTGAACTTCTTGACTCTTGTGGGACACTTGGATGCAAAGTGACCAATCTTGTTACACGAAAAGCATTTGAATGGAAGTTGTCCTTCATATTTTCCTTTTCCTTTCTTTTCTCTTCTAGCAATCATAGCAATGATTTCTTCTAGTTCTTCATCAACTTCTTCTTTCTCATTATGACTGGAGATGTGTAGGGATTTATTACCATGGACTGAGGCTTTGAAAGTTGTTTCACTTTTAGGTTTAGTCTTCAATCTTGATATCTCAAATGCAGAGATTTTGCTAATCAAAGTCTCTCTCTTGAAGTATTGTGAGAATTGATGGTTTCCTCTAGAATAATGATCTTATTTTCATAGTCTGATCTTAAAGTGGTTAGAAACTTGTCCATTATATCTTCTTCTGATATTTCTCCACCATTGTTTCTGATTCCAGAGACTACTTCATTTATCCTTTGATTGTAAGCTCTAATGTTCTCTTCAGGTAACATCTCAAGACTTTTGTATTTCTTTTTCCATGTCTTCCTGCATGCATTCTTTGCTTGAATATCTCCTTCAAACATATCTTCTAAATACTTCCGTATGGTATATGCTCTGTCAATTTTCTTGATCTCAGAAAATTCATTGTCGGATAAGGAGCTGATTAGGGCTTCTTTGGAAATTGCATTATTGGTAAGTGTTTCCTTTTGTCTATTAGTAGCATTATCCTTTGCAAGGTATTTCAGAGATGGAATTACAACTTCTTGTGTAGAAATTTCAAAGATCTCAAAGCCAACACATTGCAGATGTGTTATCATTTTGTTTTTCTAATCCAGATAGTTTTGTCCATCAAACTTAGGGCTTTCTTTTTTGAAGTAAGACATCTGATCGTCCTTAAGTTGTTAGGCTTCTTCTCTAAGGCACTTGGCTCTGATACCAATTGTTAGAATAGTCCCAAAGGATAACTGAGAGGGGGGGTGAATCAGTTATTAGTAACTTTAGTTCTTTTACTTCCTTAACTTTAGAATACAACAAATTAAATACTTAATCCGATAACACAGTACACAACACACAATTTGATTACGGGGAAACCAATTGGTAAAAACCCCGGTGGGAATTAACACCCACAATGAAATATACTTGTTTATAGTAATCCCTGTTAGAAGATATTTCAACCCTATTAGGAGTTGTACTTTACAATGCAATAAGTATAGTGACTTGGTTAAGGGTTGGACCCTGTTAGGAGTCTTTTACAAATAACCCTGTTAGGGGTGGTGGATTCATTGTCCAAAAGCTCACTGCTTGATGGTGAAGGCTACAACCTTTTGTATAACAGATATGCACTATATATGATGATGAACTATAGAGTAGACCTATTTTCTTGATCAGTTACTGTGTATTACAATCTTTCACTTCTTCTTCACATAGACTCTTGATGAATGAACCAACTATGATAATTTTCTCGGTACATCTTTCTTATCTTTTCGTATCATTCACACTTAGCGTATCACAATTGACTTGATATAAGTATATTTCTCAAAGTATGAGATCATGGGACCTATAAGACAACTCTTCATAACATCCTTTTTGGCTCTACTAAGCACACAAGCATAATTACAACTGTGCAAGTATAAACTGAATAGATGTGATGCTTCACTAAGTCGGCTTCACCAAATTAACTCTAACTTTGCAATCTTCTTGAAATACATTTGGCACCTTTAGATGAATATCATCAAATCTTAACTAAACATGAATATACACATGCATATCCCAAAGATAGGTGCAGCTCAAGAAACACGTTATATACGTTGGCCCTAAACAATTACACTTCCAGAACTATAACTTCCAATAACAGAATTACATAACTTTACTGAAACATCATATTTGGGTCTGCGTGTATGAACATAACATAATAAACATGTCAACAACATGTATCTATCCATGCAAGTCTTCATATCATCATTCTGATAAGTACATATAGAATTACTGCTGTGTATTATATGTTGTCATCAATGACAAACATACAATCAATCAACTGCTCAGAATCAAATCTCCAACACTCTGGAGCTCCTATCAGGAAGGTCATCTTGGATATCATATTATGTATCTTTGTATTGACCATTGGTCTATCGTATTTATATTGCACTCTTATGGTAGTTAGTCGATGACTCTTGTAAATCTATGTTTCTTTGTAAGTTAAGATCTTATGTTTATTGCACTTCGACAGATTGGTCAAACTATCTCTTTTTCTTTTGTTAATTTGATAAGTTGGTCTAATTATGTTATGTATTTAATGTTTTATGACATGTGATGTATTGGTTGTTTTTGATAGCTGGTCGACACTCTTCTTTACTATGGACTCATGCGTCACATAATCTATTATGCAATTTTTGGTCGAACCTTGATCTTCTTTCTTGAAGTTAAGGAAAATCATTTATTTGGTTGTCGATATGTGGGTTTGACATTTGACTGTGTTGACCAAATCCCTTGTCTTATGGATATTTCCAATGTGGCACCTTTGTCGAGGTCACAAGTCTTACAGATTTTCTATCCACCCTTTTAGAGATCACAACAGTGAAAGCTATTATCAAAAGGCTAAATTTCTTGTTTTGATCAACAATAAAAAAGTATAGTCTAAAACCTTAAATGCAACAGTGCTCTTGAAATTAATCTTAGTTTTGGGATAATTTACCATCAATGTAGCACTTAAAAAATAGAGGAAAAGATGGAAATTTATCTTATCACTTTCTGAAGAAAAGGCTTCAATAAGCCTACAAACTATCCATCTGCATGGCCCAAGCTATCGTACTGCAGAAACCAAAAATCAAGGCCTTTCAGGGAAATAAAACAAAATTCTCAAACACTGATCACAGATATGATGAAGACAATCAAAACAATGACACAATTTTTTGTGTTTTGTGCAGGCTTGAGAGGGCAACCCAAGTGTTGGATTTACTTCAAAATTTCTCATATCATCGTATGTTTCATTTCCTTGAATCTTTGTGTGTTCAATTTTTTTATTTCCTTAATTTTTTTGTTTAAGGAAAATAGGGAAGAGTCCATGGAGTATGAGGGGAGGTGCACAGACAAGGCCGTTGAATTTTTAATAACATGGCAATCAATGTTTTTGGACAAAGGCTTAATAATTGTTTCACCGATGACAACAAGCTTTCATATGAGACATCACATTCTACCCAATAATTTGTCACATATAATAGTCTATCGGCTAATTTATATATAATGTGATACTAGAGTTCTGCGATTCTTTCGAAACCTACTTTACTCTTTAAACAAAAATAAGAAAGGAAACTAGTTGTGAAATCAGCCAGCCAAGCAATTGAATTGAAATCTAGTGCCTTTTAGAAAGGTACTCAATAGTAAATTCCTTAAGATCCCAACAATGGTTTTAAAGTATTAGAATATGCTAATCTCTACCATATTTAAATAGCTAAACATACCTTGCATTATTTTAATAATTTAATATTTATTACCTAATTGGGTGATACATAAATGGAGGATTCATTGAATATGTGGAAGGATAGGGAGTATACAGTAAAATGTCTATTATAACTTGTACTACCTTTACAATGCATAAACAACACTTGCTAAACTTGAGAATAAATGATAGATGTTTGCTAAAAGAAAGAAGATGGAAAGGAATTAAATTAATTTCATAAAGGGTAGATTGAAAGGAACAAGTAAAAATTTTGACAAAGGGAAGAACTGAAGAGATGGAAAGGGAGTTATTAAAAATTTGAGAACACTACAACATTGATGATCACTCCCTTTCTTACTGACAGCTGGACTGAACAATGAATAATTTGAAATTTCTACATTATGAGTAAACGAGTTACTTTATATAGAATAGAATTGATTTCTACAATTGTTTGATATACTTATTTAAGAGGCTATAGCTGTATGTATTTTATGTTGTAGCTACTTTGTATTTGCCACAAGTGTATTGTTGTTGTTATACCTCTATGCTTTTTGGTTATAGCTAAAGGTATTTGTTAAATTGTAGTCTCTTTTTATTATCTACAAGTATATTTATGTTGTAACAACTATTCAACCAACACATTTTTGTTATAGCTTCTTACTTTTCAATAAATAAATTTTTTAAAAAAAAAACATGATTAAAAATAAAATTATAAGAATTGATATGATATGGTAGAGAAAGACTTAAATAGTTAAATTGCATCTACAAAGATGCTATCTTAGTTGTTACAACCCTCACCATAGGCATGATTGGGAAAAGGTAAACTTAAAAAAAAATTCATGAATTGAAGGGAGCAAACATAATGAAGCATGGACAACCTATATGAGATAGAAGATGAACGTTTGATGATCTTATTCAATAACAATGAGGAGAATTTATATAATATTATTTGATTTCCGGTTGTGGAGTTACTGTAGGCAGTTAGTAGTTATACCGAACAATGTAAAATTAAATTTATGCCAACATTACCCCACTTATTGAATTGATCCTAAAAACATCAAATTCACCTTGCTCTAGGGACCCCCCTTAAGGATTACATAACAAAACATGCTAATTACATAATTTGAATACATATTTTGAGAAAATCTTCTTCTAAGGTAGAAAATCCTAAATCATGCAAAGCTCCATCATGCTATCTCTTAACCCTCAGAAAGGTGTAACATCAAGTTATGTTCTAAAAATCTCAAACTCAAACTCTCGAATCACAATCTTGAATTATTCAAGAATGATCCCTAAGTGATGTGATGGATATATATCATTGTCTAGTGACTGAAAAAGTGTATAGTGATCAATCATATACTTTGAAGCTCATCGGACAATAATCCATATTGAGTGCAATGCCAAATCCCAAACATGTCTCCAAAAAGAGTCTTCACAAGACATGCATTCTTCAAAAAATTTCAGCATTAGAAAGGAAAAACAAAATAGAAAACCAAAAATGTCAAAAAAAAAATTCATGCATAACACCATCCAAAAGAGAGAAGCTAACTTGAGATTATGGAAGTTCCTCCATCCTCTGATGCCGCCAACCTCCAAAAGTGAAGGTTCAAAGCACAAAATTATGATTAATAGGAGAATGAGAATCATTAATGACCTCTTCATCATCTTATGTATCCCCATCTTCAATGCACATAGGTGGTTAAAAATGACGAGGCATAGATCCCTGGCTTGGATTATATCCCCTCAGAGATGGAAGACAATGAGGGTCTACATTTTGATGATGAAGAGGAGTATGCAATGAAAAAGAAAACTCTGGGTTCATCCTCTAAAAAGTGAAGAGTGAGTTTGAAAAGAACCAAAAAATAGAAAATGGTTACCCCCAAAAAATAGAGCATCATGATTATCTCTTCTGAGGAGTACATTGAAGATTATATGGATACAAAGGAGGAGGAAGGAATTACTAGTGAAAAAGGCACACAAAGGAATAAGTCTACCATGGGTAAAAACAACAAGGATAGGAAGAGGGATTTGAAAGAGGATCAAAATACCCCTGCAGACAACACCCATTGTGTTCCCGGATGACTACCAAGATACTAATTAGACACCCCACTCCCCTTAGCTCTCTCAACCACATGACACAGAGAAGGATGACAGGCAAGATAATGAATTATGTTGCTACATGGCTGAATAGGGGAAGATTATTGGGTGACATGATTTCAATGTGAAAATAGCAAAGATGGGGATCAGTAGAGAAATCATAAACCCTAAAGTTATCGAGAAGGAGGGAGGCCAAATCAAGATGGATGAGCTCATTGACCCTTATTTAGTGGTGCTTAGCGATAATGCCTAGGAGTTTGAAATGGACCTTCTTAATAATTCCTGTAACAACATGGTTGATAAATATAGAACCATCAAATGGTTATTCTATGAGGTGGAGGACCTCAAAAAAATGGCCAATAGAAAGGATAAGGATAATAGGGAGAAGACTATAGAGGATCCAGAGATTAATAGAAAAGTGGAAAAGTTGGAAGAGAACATGACTAGGGTCGAATCTACCCTTAAGAATATTGTCAAGAAGAGCTATAATATCCTAAAGGCCTCTAAAGAGCATACTAATATTATCATTGAGAAGTTGGAGGCTAAACTAGATGGAATTGAAGTGGACAATACAGAGGTGGAGACCGATCAGAATATAGAACAGGGTCCCGGTCAGTGCACCAGAGCCAGAACCAAGAAGATCAAGGACAAGGACATGATGCTAGATCTCCAAAATATCAAGGAGTAGGTGGCCAACATGGAAATACTTGAAGCCAAGGTGGAGAATCTGATGGTGGATTTGTCTTGAGGGTCCCTAGTTTTTTTCTGCTGTCCCTGATCTTTCTACTTTCATAGAAGCTATATTTTTGCTCTGGCCTTTTCTAGGCCTGTTCTATTTTTCTGTTTTGCTTCATTTTAAACTATGCTTCATGATACTTCTTTCGTGATTTGGGTTTTGGGAACCCTGTAAAACCTGTTTTTCTTAATAAAAAACATTGGCTTCATCAGATTGTTCTTTCTGCTTTCCTTTAAGAACATCACTAGCTCTAGTTCTACAAACCCATATTGTGGGACCCTTTTTCTTATAGTAAAAAAATTTATTGTCTCTTTTATTTTTATCTAACCATTTCTTATTACTTCTTTAAAATAATGCTTTTTCTAAATAAAAATCTTCTTTTGTCCTCTTTTCTTGTGCTAGAATGGTTGAAATCATATCTTCTAGAGCTAACAACGTGATTTGGCTAAGTCTAAAGACAACATTATTATATTTTTAAGATAGGTTTTTAAATAGGATGGCCTTAGTGTTGGTTGTATTTCTTGTTTTTGCTACTTCGCCTTGTTCCTTGTCTTTCCCTATGAAAATTTTCAGGTTTTCATGGCTAAACCTTGCCAAAATTGCTCAAAACCCTGAAAAACCCTAAAGAAACCAAGTATTAAATGATGCATTTGAAACCCTTGGTCATGTCTTATGTTTCATCGTTACCTTTTTCAATCACTTAAGACATGTGCTTTAAGTTAGGTCGCCTAATCACGTTACCCAGGATGAATATGCTAAATCCTCTCCTGACTTCGCTTTTCCATTGTGTCGCATTGTCTCATCACGAAACAGAATATTCCTTCAATGTTTCGAGACTTAGCGATTTCCCTCAGTCGGGTAGTCGCATGAACTTCATGTTATAAAATTTGAAAAGAATGGGACCCACTGCTCAGTCGGGTAATCGCGAGAGAAGTCAAAAAGTCAAAGCAATGTTATCAGACTTCGTGATTCACTTCATGTCGCATGATCGCTAGATCAGGCCATGACAAACAGTTAAGTTTTTCTTCAGTCGCGTGGTCTCGAGACTGGATGATAGTTAAGGGATAACAGTCTAGACTACATGACTAACCATTTCATGTTAGCGATTTCCTTCAGTCGGGATGTCGCCAGAACAGGAGTAATGACACAGCTTTCCAGTATGCATTAAGTGGACAAAAGAACAGATGACATCTGTCATAAATTAAATGGTTGTCGGGAGGTCGCCAGAAGGAGGAAATGAATTAAGCGATTAAGAGACTAAGGTATTTTTGCCTTTAGTCGCAAGGTCTCCAGATGAATTAAAGGTGTGCCTGATCATTCAGCGATTAAACGACAGTCGTTGGATGAAGGAATGAGAAGATCTGATGGTGGTCGCGATGTCTAGAGATAAAAGTGCCCCAGGGAAAAGGTCCTCCCGACTTGGCGATTAGGGTATGTCACAAAGTTGCTCTAAATGGAATAAAGGTACGTGCTATATGATAAGGTCAAGTTAAAGTTATTTCCCGACTAAGCGACTAAAGTTGTCGTGTGGTCTTAAGAAAGAATATGAGCATCCAGCGACTTAGCGATAACTATGGAGATTAATGATAAATGGTTTGTCGCGAAGTCTGGAAAAGAAAGAAGAGTTAAAGATAACCCCATGCGACTTTGATTTCACTATTGTCGCTTGATCGCCAGATGGACTTGGGTTAGCCAAGGTAAAGAATGTGCTTTGTCGCTAGGTCTGGAGATCAAACCATGGTTAAGGAAAAATGCTCACTAAAAAGAGACTTCTTGCAGTCGCGAGGTCACCAGATCTTGAGATCTAAAATGCGGCGGCAAGTGGATGACATGACAGGATGAATCTCTCGGCGGCCAATCAGATACTTGAATTTTGATTACTGTGCACAAAAGGTAGCTGAGATGTATGACAGAGAACGAATCAAAGGATGACATGTCAGCCATCTTAAACATTTTATGATTGCGCCAAGGATTCATAATTTGAAATTTGATTTCCTGTCAACTTCGTGCAACTACGGCTAGGTTTTTGAAAGCTCACGACATGGTAACTTAATGGCAGAACTGACGTTTCTGAATTATGAGCTATGTACTCTAAATCAAAATGGCTATAAACAGATGATTGTGCATTCATTCTTGTTCACCGTGCTTTCTAGTTTTCAGAGCTAAGTTGCTTATTTTTTAGTAAAAGGTGATATTCAGAGCAGTTGCAATATATCAAAGGTGATCAGAAATTTCTAAAGTTGCAGAGAATTGTGTTCAGGACAGATAGTTGATATTGAAGAATAGATTTGTTTCAATATCGGTTTAAACAAAGAATTTCAAACTGTCACAAAGATGAGTAGGGCTGTGAGTGTTGCTTCTACAAGTCGTGGGAGTGGTGAAGAGAAAAAAGGAAAACCTAGCTACTCTGACAAATTTCTCCAGCTGCTACCAGGTTCAACACAGAATAGGAAGATTGATGCAGGTGTGTTTAAAGATGACTTCATGAACATCAGAGATGTTGCAACCCCGGGCACAACAGGTTATTCTCTTTTTACATACTTTTATTAAAATTCGATAAGCCTATCCCTATTTCAAACCCTTGGACATCTGGTCTAGGTAGGTTATTAGTGCCTGATGTGTTCCTAGATGTTGACCTATTTTTAGACATGGAAAATCATTATGATGCCCTTACAAAGCCCATTAAGAGAGATGATGGCACTGCCTTGCTGATACTGAATAGAAATTCTTTCATCCCAGCATTTGGCTTATTCAGCACCATGTCTACCAAAAGTGACATGAAGAAGCAGGAAAAAAGATATAGTTCCAAGCCTAGTGTTGCAAGGAGCTTGTTGAAGAAGCATATGCCAAAAGAATTAAGAGATCATGTAGGTCCTAAGGCTAAACCTTACCCATATTATTACAAGGACCTGCACTTTTATATCAAGTAAAATGCTTATGCCCTTTGTAGAGTACTAGGGATAGATGGAGATGCAGAGAGAATAGGTCATGGTATCCTAATGATGGTCTTGGACCTACAAGAGGTGCATTCAAGCACCAGTTATGACTACATTCAGCATAGAATTGATGAGATGCATGAGGGTTTTATTGCAACTTAGAAGAAATTGAAAGACCCTAAGGAGAAGGAGCCAAAGTTCTTGCATTATTCAGTCTTAATGCACCTTCTCTTGTATTACAACTTTGCAATCATG
>MU223858.1:2963082-2994848 GCA_018584345.1 Thuja plicata
AAGGAGAGAATTAAATGTTGTGAATGATTTCAAGGAGCATACTACTTTGTTAAGGATCTGATATAGTGGTCTTGAGGTAACAAGATAGTTTGTAAGGCAACCTATCCTAATTGTTTGAGCTGTAAGGTAGTTTAGTGTATGTTGTTTTTGTGATTTCTTTGCTTATTATTGACTTTGCAGCCCAAAGGATAGGCACTGGTTCAGAAAATTGTCTGATTATCTATCTGTGTTTAAGATATTCCAAGTTATCAAAACCAAATCAACTTAAACACTCTGTTACTAAGAACATATAAGCTGAACTTGTTTAAGGACCTCTGTCAGCAGGACACTGTCCATATTGTTGATTCCTTGAAGAGTGAATCAACTAGGTTATCCCTCCTACAATAAAAGGAAGAAGGATTGAAATCCTTGCATCACTGGTTTTTTGTCATATTTAAGATTATGATTTGAATGGTTAAATCGTGTATATGATTATGCTTGGTCATTTACAAGATGTTTTATGAGTTTGTTCAGGAAAGATACATGACAAATTAGTGTCCACATTAACAAATACTGTGTTAACAGCAATCTTTAAAGGTAAAACCTGCCTGAGTATTTGTGGAGCTCAAAAATGAAGAAGGATATTATTTAGTCCTTAGCAATTAGGCTTTTCTTGTCTCTAAATCAGAATTAGAAGGTACAAGGTTCAAATAGACATTTCAAGCATTGTGGTTCATACAAGAAAAATCCCTAACACTTAGCATCATCGTCATCAACAAGAGTTATAACCTTTGCAAGTTTCCTACTAAGAGACCTCAAATTACTTATATGGTTTGACATTGTGATTCCATTTTCCATTTTGAACCTAAAAAAATGAAGTTATACAGGAAAATTTGCATTGACAACTTTTGCCCCAAATAACTTATTGAGAGTATCTTAGATCTCATTTGATGGTTTTTCTGAATCAATATGATGTAATTCAGAGCCAGAAAAAGAAAGACCAATAATAGCCTTCACTTTATCATCTCTAATGATCCCTTCTTATAGTCCTTTTACATATGTAGGTGGTTTCTCATTTCTATTTACGATTCCCTGTAAATTCTTTTTCATTAATTGCATTTGAATTCTCATTTCCTATGTACAAAAATCAAAACCTAAATACTTATCTAAGGGAATCTCCATTTCAAAAAATACAAACCCTTTACAAAATACATACTCACAAAAGAGTATTATAAAGAATCAGGTAGCATTTGTACTTACAAGTCAGTCATAGTTCAACCACAAATCTTGATGGTCTCAGAACTATGGAGGACATAAATGTATCTTGTAATTGTGAATAATGGTGTTCTACAATGTTCCTGTATTATATTCTTATATTTCGATGTCTACCTGGTCTTAATGTCTATGGTAGCACTATGTTGCATTGTATTCAACAACCTTACAATTATAGTTATTTGTCTTTCTAGACTGGTTTTATTCTTGAAATTAGGGTAAATGTTGTGATGCTAAACATTCAAATGATTTAAATACTTGGTCTTAGTTGTGGCATACTCCGGTGATTATGACACAAGAGTATCCTTGGTTCAAAGCAACCTTGCATGATAACCAAAAATATTTCTTTTCAGGTTTGTTTTTGTTAGCTAGTTCTTGTGTTCCTTTTTGTGTTCCTTTAGATCAAGGCTTGTTTTCTATTGTGGAACTTTTGGTAGGTTCCATACATCATGTTTTACCTTCATTTAGGTTTGCACCTTGATCCAACTCTTCATAGTGGAGATATCCTTGTTTCTTGTTCGGGCCTTTGTGTTCTTCATGTTCTTATAGTCAGTTGGATTTTTCTGATCTCGCGAAGCATTTTCCCAATCAACAAATATTTTTGGATCATATCACGATGTTCCTTGATCTTAGGCTGACATCTCTCTTGGATCGCACATCATTTCTACAGCTTGTCTTGGAGATCTTCTCGATTTGGGTCCTGACCTATATTTGTACGTTATGTTTTCCTCACCTGGGAAAATGTAATCTTCCATGGCTGACATGATTCTTTCAAAGGATCTATATATTGATGTACTCTTTCATTTTTGCATACATTATTCTTTACAAAATACAAACCCTTTACAAAATACAAATCCACAAAAGAGTATTATAAAGAATCAGATAACATATGTACTTACAAGTCAACCATAGTTCAACCACAAATCTTTATGGTCTCACAAATGTTGAGGAAATAAATCTATCTTGTGAGTACGAATAGATGGTGTTATACAATGCTCCAGTATTATATTATTATTTTTGGATGTCTACCTGGTCAAGATGTCTTTTGTAGCACTCTGTTGCATTGCAATCAACAACCTTACAATTGTGTCATTTGTCTTTCTAGAGTGGTTTTCTTCTAGAAATTAGAGTCAATGTCATGATGCTACTCATTGAGATGATTTAAATACTTGGTCTTTGTTATGACATACTCTAGTAATTATAATGCAGGAGAATCCTTGGGTTAAATAAATGTCATGAAATATGAAGCCCTTATTTATAGACTCTTAATGGGTCCCCAAAAAAAAATTAAGGCATTGGTCATCGAGGGAGATTATCACTTGGGTATAATAAAAATATAAGAAAAATATGAAGTCAATACTCTTTTAATGGCAAATGTTTGAGTTCACACTACAAAAAAGTACGAAGGCTAATTGAAGACTTTGAATCTTTCAACATCAAGTCCAGTCCAAGGAAAAAGAATATTGTAGATGATGCCATTTTTTTCTAACTATTTCTCTCCATCCCATGGATGGTTCAGGATTGAGGAGGTTATCAATATAATTGATTGTTGCTCCCACCATACTAGACAATAAATTTCTAAGTTTTACAAGATGAAAAACACATTCTAGAATTCATTATGCATAGTAGTATTTTCAAGAAGAAAAAATTGACAATGAGGGTCATGATAGTTTAGAGTTTGGGAACAAAGGGATTACGAACCTCAAAAAAAATGTCATTCCCAAAGGTATAGTTTCTTTATAAATGATGTTTGATCTTGATGATGTGAGAGTATGTAGAATGCCACAACACACCTTTAGTAGAGTTGAGTACAAAGTACATAATATTTGTACATAAAAGGATGAGCGAGAAGTACTAATTATTAAGATTTTTAGTAGATAAGAGAAGGGAGAACTTTGGTAGCTTCTCCAAGAATAATATGATTTCATTTCGTGGATTTATGAAGAATTAAAGAGATATAACACTTCAGTGATTATGTGTACTATACCGTTAAAGCTAGACTCCAACAGTTATGATAGCGGAAAAGAGTAGTCAATGCACTAGTAGATCCCCTAATTCCGAAGGAAGTGAGAAATTTGTGATATTACTATCAGGATTAAACTTTATAGTTTTTTGAGTCAAACTCATTCACCCATGTTTCTGGAGTAGTGGTTAAAATGATCCTATCTCTCCTGAGAGTTAATGGAAAACTTGGCACTCATTATATCTAGGTCATACTTATAGAGCTAAAGCACCATGACTTCCCGAGAGGTCACCCATCCCATTAGTACTCTAGCTCAAGAATGTTTAACTATGGAGTTCTCTCCATGGCTAAACCCACTCTTCTTGCAACCCCATTTTCAAAACCTTCACAAAGTACTATGCCTTATGAACCATTAATTAGAAATCCCCTTAATGTCATCAATTGATAAGTAGGAGATATTTTCTATAGTAAGTTAAATTGTGATATTGCTATTAGGATTCAATTGTGTAGTTTTTTGAGTCAAACTCATTAACCCATGTATCATGAGTAGAATTTCACATGAACCCATCTCTCATTAGAATGAATGGAACACTTAGCACTAATTAGATCTAGTTGATGCTCACAGAGGTGAAGCACTGGGACTTCCTAAGGGCTCATCCATCCTAGTAGTACTTCATCTCAAGAGTGCTTAACTACAAAGTTTCCTCCATGGTTAAACCCACTCTTCTTGCATCCCCATTTGCAAAACCTTCACCAAGTATTTTTCCTTATGAACCATTCCTTAGAAAGCCCCTCAATATCATCTTTTGATAAGTAGGAAACATTTTCCACAAAAAGTCAAATTGTGATATTGCTATCAGGATTCAACTGTGTAGTTTTTAGAGTCAAACTCATTCACCCATGTTTCATGAGCAGTGGTTCACATGAACCCATATCTTCTTGAGAATTAATAGAAAACTTAACACTTATTGGATGTAGGTTATTATCATAGAGTTTCAAAGCACTAACACTTCCTTGGAGGTAACCCATCCCAATAGTACTCCATCTTAAGTGCACTTAAGTATGGAGTTTCATCCCTATTTAAATCCATTTTCCTTTCAACCCCATTTGAAAAACCTTCACTAGTGTTTCTCCTTATGAGCCATCATTAGAAACCCCCTTAAGATCATCGATTGATAAGTAGGAGATAGTTTCCATACCAATTCAAGTTGTGATATATCTATCAGGATTCAACTGTGTTTTTTTTTATTCGAACTCATTGACCCATGTATCATGAGTAGTGGTTCACATGAACCTATCTCTCATTATAATGAATGGAAAACTTGGACCTCATTGGCTCTAGGTGATTCTCATAGAGGTGAAGAACCAAGACTTCCTAAGAGGTCACCCATCCCTCTAGTACTCCAACTTGAACATGCTTAACTATGGAATTTCCTCCATGGTTAAACTCACTATGCTTGCAACCCTATTTTCAAAACCTTCACAAAGTGTTGTGCCTTATGAACCATTCACTAGAAAGAAACTTAAGCTCATCAATTGATAAGTAGGAGATATTTTCCACAGCAAGTCAAATTGTGATATTGCTATTGGGATTCAACTGTGTAGCATTTTTAGTAAAACTCATTGATCTATGTTTGATGATTTGTGCTTCACATGAACCTGTCTCTCACATGAATGAATAAAAAACTTAGAACTCATTGGATCTAGCTGATTATTAATAGATGTGAAGCATTGAGATTTATCAGGAGGTCACCCATCCAAGTAGTAATCTAGCTCAAGCATTCGTAATGATGAAGTGTCCTCCATGGTTAAACCCACTGTGCTTGAAAATCCATTTGAAAAAATTTCACCAAGTGTTGTTCCTTATTAATCATTCACTAGAAATCCCCTTAAGCTCATCAATTGATAAGTAGGAGATATTTTCCATAGCAAGTCAAATTGTGATATTTCTATCAGGATTCAACTTTGTAGTTTATTGAGTCAAACTCATTGACCCATGTTTCATGAGTAGTGGTTCACATGAGCCCATTTCTCATGACAATGAATGGAACACTTAGCACTCATTGGATCTAGGTGATTCTCATAGAGGTGAAGCACTAAGAATTCATGGGAGGTCACTCATCCTAGTAGTACTCTAGATTGAGTTCTCTTATCTACATAGTTTCCTCCATGGTTAAATACACTCTTCTTACAATTCCATTTGTAAAAATTTCTCCAATTGTTATAGCTTATGAACCATTTATTAGAAATCCCTTTAAGCTCATTAATTGATAAGTAGGAGATTGTTTCCACAACAAGTCAAATTGTGATATTGCTCTCAGGATTCAACTGTGTAGTTTTTAAATTCAAACTGATGGACCCATGTTTCATGAGTACTGGTTCACATGAAGCTATCTCTCATGAGAATGAATGGAACACTTATCACTTATTGAATCTATTTGATGCTCATATAGGTGAAGAAATAGGAGTTCCTAGTAGGTCACCTATCCCAATCTAGTACTCTATCTCGACCACACTTCACTACAAAGTTTCCTCTATGATTAAACCCACTCTACTTGTAACTCCATTTTAAAAACTTTCACTAAGTATTGTGCCTTTTGAACCATTCATTAGGAGATATTTTACATAACAAGTCAAATTGTGATATTGGTGGATGCTAAGATCATATTTACAATTAGACACTTCATATGGGTGGTGAATCTAGCACTGGTATACAAGAAGAATGGAGAGATCAGGTTATGTGTGGATTTTTGCAATTTGAATTGAGCATCAAAGAAAGACAATTATCCCTTGCCCTCATTAAACAAAGTACTCTAAATTATAAATGGATCACAAATGATGTCCTTTATAAATGGATATATATGATGCATTTAGGTCATGGAAAAGGTAGAAGACAAACTTAAAATTGTTTTCATGATCAAATGGGATACATTTTCCTATCATTACATGTTAATTGGATAAATCAACAATGGTACCACCTTTCAATGTGAAATTAATGGGTATAGATTTTAGAATCTTGGTAGGAAAATGTATTAGCATTTACATGGATGATTTTACAGTCTTCTAGAATAATTGTGTAGATTAGGTTGGTGACATATATAAAGTACTTTAGAGATACCAAAATTTTGGTATCTCTTTGAATCCTAAGAATTGTATCTTTTGGGTAACTGTAGGGAAATTGTTGGGCCATGTGATTTTTGAGAAGGGTATAGCTATTGACCTAGAAAGAATTGGAGAGCCTGGTCCCACTTTTAAGATAATAATCCTTACCCTTTCATATTATTTAGAATCTAATAATATTGTGAAATATCCAATCTTAACATAAGGGAGAATGATAGTTTTCTTCTATGTTAAACTTAAAATGTGCATGATTTATCCCACTCATTTTCTATATAGCCTCGAAATAAATAATTTTAGATGGAACCTTGTATAATATATTATATAATATTTTAGTAGTATGAAATATATGGATATTTATGTATTCAAAAAGAGAAGGTTAGCAGTCAATAGGAACAACATCTTGGAGGCATCCGAAATGTACCATTTTCTCTACTTACTAATTAAGTTGATATGCTTCCCCTCTTGAGAATCTCACCACCGTACATAGTTTATTCTCTCGCGATGAGATAGGTGAAAACCTATCTCACACCCTAAAACCGTCTTACACCCAAGTTGGGTTTCAAAAATCTGTAAATCATGTTTAAGAAAATGTTATTTTTGCAAACTGCCCCAAATGCAATGAAAGAAAAATGTGGAATCATAAATGGCACAAACTATCTCAACATTCTCCTTTCTTATGCAGAACTAAATATTTTTTCATCAAAGCATAACGTAAGGAGTGCTTATGGTTTTTTGATCATGTAGGTTTACAAGATCTTGATGGTTTTCAACTTTCACTTACCGTACATCCCCTCACATATGAAAAACTCATAATGAGAGATTGTTGGAGATTTTCTTCTGTGAAAATAGTTGATTATATGTTTGTCATTGATGACAATATATAATATACAATAGTGTGCTATAAGAAATTATCAGTACAGATGTCAGATGTTTTGGAGCCTTGCATTCTTATTTCAATGGTATAGATATGTCCTGGTCGCTATGTGCATTCACGCAGATTACGATAAGCAGTTTCAGAAGAGTTATGTTAATCTATTTTGGCAGTTATAGTTTATGGAGATTATCTGTTAAGAGTCGATGTATTTACATTGTTTCTTGAGTTGCTCCTATCTTCGGGATATGCGTGTTGGTATTCATGTTTAATTATGAGTTAATGATGATTATCCAAAGGCACAAAACATGTTTTTATCAAAAACATGATGTTTGAGTTAATTTGGTAAAGCTGACTATGTGAAGCGATGTGTCCACTCATCTTGAGTTGCGCGGTCCTAATTTTTATTGTGTGCTTATTTAAGTTGAAAAGGAAGTTGATTAAGTGTTTCCTAAAGCCATCATGACCTTATCCTTGGTAAAGATACATATAGTAGTTAAAATGTGATCGCTAAGTGTGAAAAATGAAGTGAAAAAGACAAGATAGAGCAGAGCTGAAAGTTAGACAGTAAAATTTGAAGATCTATGTGAAGAAGTAGAAGAAAATTACAATTCATTGGAACTGATCAAGACAGCAGGTCTACTCAAATAGTTCAATTATCAGATGTAGTGTATATCTATTTTATTGAAGGTTGCAACCTTCATCATTTTTAGCAGTGAGCTTTTGGATAGTCAGTCCTCACCCAGACTAACAGGTTTATTTGTAAAAGACTCCTAACAGGGTTCGACCCTTAACCAGGTCTCTGTACTTATTGCATTGTAAAGATCAAATCCTAACAGGGTTGTAAGATCTTCTAATAGGGATTATTATACTCAAGTATAGTTCTTTGTGGGTGCTAATTCCCACTGGGGTTTTTACCTATTTGGTTTCCCCGTAACCAAAATTATTTTGTTCAATCTTGTGTTATCTGAATGTGTTAATGCTTAATGTTATTCTATAAATAATTAGAGGAAAGATTTAAAATAGCTGATAACTAATTCACCCCCCCTCTCAGTTATCCCTTAAGACTATTCCAACAATTGGTATCAGAGCCAAGTGCCTTGGAGAGAAATCCTAATAGCTTAAGGTAGATCAGATGGCGTACTTCAGGAAAGAGAGTCCTAAGTTTGATAGAGAGAATTATCTTGACTGGAAGAACAAAATGATAACACATTTACAGTGCATTGGTTTTGAGATCTATGAGGTCACTACACAAGCAATTTATGTTCCTACTTTGGAAGATCTTGCAAAAGAAGACTCTACTACTAAAAAAAGGAAGTATTCACTCAAAATTCTATTCCCAAAGAAGCCCCAATCAGTGCCTTATCTTACAGTGAATTCTCTAAGATCAAAAAGGAAAATAAATCTTATTCAATATGGAAATACTTGGAAGATATGTTTGAAGGAGACG
This sequence comes from Thuja plicata, assembly GCA_018584345.1. NCBI lineage: Eukaryota > Viridiplantae > Streptophyta > Pinopsida > Cupressales > Cupressaceae > Thuja > Thuja plicata. Next base: position 2,971,738 of record MU223858.1, read on the forward strand.
TCCACGATAAGAATGTGCATAGAAAGACAGGGAAGAAAAGATACAATAACTTAGAAATGCTACCTAAAGAAAACATCAGAGCTTAAAATTAGAGGATTAATGAAGCAGTATTAGGAATCCGGAACAGTGGTCGAGAAATTTGGGAAGAAGACATAATGGACAAACTGATCACCACACTAACTGTAGATTATGAAAGCCATATAAACATATTGGATGAAACCATGCAATTCTCAAAATACTTCAAGAGAGAGACCTTGATCATCAAAATCTCTGCATTTGAGATATCAAGATTGAAGAATAAACCTAAGAGTGAAACAACCTTTAAAGCCTCAGTCCATGGTAAGAAATTCTTGAGTAGCTCTAGTAATAATGAGAAAGAAAAAGTGGATAAAGAACTAGAAGAAATCATTGCTATGATTGCCAAGAAATAAAGAAAAGGTAAAGTAAAATATGAAGGAGAGCTACCATTCAAATGTTTTTCATGCAATACAGTTGGCCATTTTGCATCCAAGTGTACTATAAGAGTTAAGAAGTTCAGATCAGATTACAAGCCCAAATATACTAAGGAATGCTATCATGTTGAAGATGGTGTAACTGATGATGACTCAGGAGAAGATGAAATTGGATTTGTTTCCATTAAAGACATTGAGAAAATGCTTGAAGAAATGGAAAATGAAGATGAAAGGAAAGCACAAGAGTTAGCATTAGTTTCCAAAGAAGACATTAGAACTGACCAGATCATAGAAAATGAATGTTCACACTACATGACATGAGACAAAGACATATTTGTTCATTTGATCAAGTACAAAGGTGGCATGGTCAGATTTGGAGATAAAACTCCCAAACCTATCATAGGAAAAGGATCTATTACCTTAGATAGAAAGAAAAAGATAGATGGTGTTCTTTATGTTGATGGTTTACATCATAACCTACTAAGTGTTAGAAAATTACTTGACAAAGGATATCAGTTGGAATTCAAAGACAACAAGTACATCATTAACAAAAAACAAGGAGATATGATTGCATCAGGCTCTAAGACTAAAGTTAATGTCTTTCAGCTCAATTCAGAAGTAAGTTGTTTTGTTGCAAAAGTAGATGACAGTTGGCTACAACACAAAAGAATTTGTCACATCAATTTTTACAATATAGTAAAGATAAGAAATGTAAAGGAAGTAAGAGACCTTCCTAGTATTGTAAGACTAGTTGATACTATGTGTAGGGAATGTGTGATGGGGAAGCATGTAAGGAGCTCATTTAGAAGTAAATAGAATTCAGAAGAAAACAAATTGGATCTAGTGCATACAGACTTATGTGGTCCCACTCAAACAAGATCATACTATGGAGAGAGGTATTTCATTTTTTTTGTTGATGAATTTTCCAGGATGATGTGGGTTGCATTCTTGAAAGACAAATCTGAAGCCTTTGAGAAATTAAAATCATTCAAGGCCAAAGTTGAAAATGAGTTTGGATTGAAGATAAAATGTGTGAGATCAAATAGAGGAGGAGAATTCACCTCTGACCAGTTTTATGATTACTGCGAAGAACATGGAATCACGAGACAATTAAGTGCACCTAGAACCCCTCAGTAGAATGCGATAGTAGAAAGAAGGAATAGGCTAATACTTGACACAATGCACACTATCATGATTGAAGGAAAGTTTTCCCATACCTATTGGAGAGATGTGGTCAATACATCAGTTTATACTATCAATAGAATTCAATTAAGGCCAGACACAAACAAGACACCTTATGAACTTTGGTTTGGTAATGTACCTACTGTAAAATACTTCAGAATCTTTGGAAGAAAGTGCTACATCAAGAGAGATGATAATATTTCCAAGTTTGATGCTAGAAGGAATGAAGGTATTTTTCTTGGTTACTCTACTAAAAGCAAAGCCTATAGATATTTTAATCTAAGATTGAAGAAGATCATTGAAAGTACTCATGTGAAGATTGATGAGAAGTTTATGATTCAAGAAAGATACTATGAATGTGCTCCCATGATTGAAGATGAACCCAGACCCATCAGTAAGGACACAATTATTGAAGAAATGTTTGACTGTATTGATGTTTCATGCAACAATCCTGAACTAAGTCAAGAAGAATCACAGATTACAGATGAGAGTGTCACTCCTAAAAACTCAAAATACATATCCAAATACCACTCTAAGGAAGACATCATTGGACATCAGAGCGCTAAATTATTGACAAGATTGAGAGCAAAAGGTTCAACCATTGACGAAGAAGTATGCTTACTTTCACAGATTGAACCCTTAAGTGTTGAAGATGCGTGGATTGATCCAAATTGGAAAGTGCTATGAAAGAAGAATTAGATTAGATAATCAAGAATGGTACATGGGAACTATTCCCTAGACCTCGTGATAAAAATGTGATTGGAACAAAGTGGATATTCAGGAATAAGATGAATGAAGAAGGTACAGTGGTAAGAAACAAAGCAAGACTGGTATGTAAAGGATATGCACAAAGAGAAGGAATAGACTACACTCATAAATTTTCCCCTGTGAGTAGACTGGAAGCTATCAAGTTGTTCTTGTCCTATGCAACATTCAAGAACTTTAAAGTATATCAGCTGAATGTCAAGTTAGCTTTTCTAAATGGTGACTTGAAGGAAGAAGTCTACATAGAACACCCTAAAGGATTTAATTTATCAGACAAACCAAACATGGTATGCATACTAAAGAAAGTACTCTATGGACTTAAACACCCCAAGAGCATGGTATGAGAGAATTGATGGTTACTTAACAAAGATAGGATTCAGAAAAGGAGAAATAGACTAACTTATTCATAAGAGAGACAGATGAAGGATTACTACTTGTCACTATTTTTGTAGACGACATTACCTTTGGAGGTAATGAAAAGATTAGTGTAGAATTTTCCAAAGAGATGCAAAGTGAGTTTGAAATGAGCATGATGTGACCTATCAAATATTTTTTGGGATTGAATGTAAAATAAACATACAAAGGCATATCCATAAATCAGTCTAAGTATGCAAAGGAGATATTGAAGACTTTCAAAATGCAATATTGCAAACCAGTAAGCACCCCCATGATAAAAAAAAGAAATTTTTCTAAATATGATGATTCCAAAGCTGTTGAAAAGACACTATACAAGTCCATGATTGGAAAACTCATATATCTTACTCAATCTAGACTAGATATTTCCAATACAGTTGGCATTGTTGGAAGATTTGCAGCTGAACCAAAACAAAATCACCTAATAGAAATAAAAAGAATATTCAGATACTTAAAGGGGACTATAGAATATGGTTTATGGTATCCTAACTTAGAGAATATACAACTTCATATGTATACAAAAGTAGATTGGGAAGGTTGTGTTGATGCAAGGAAGAGTACCTCAGGAGGAGTAGTATTTCTTGGAGACAGGTTGGTTACTTGCAGAAGCAAGAAGCAGAATTGTATCTCTCAGTCGACAATAGAAGCTAATTATGTTGTAGTATCATTAAATTGTTCAACAATGGTTTGGATCAAACAGATGATTAAAGACTTTGGCATTCAGATTGATTATCCTATTGTTATTCACTGTGATAACACTAGCACTATCAATATGTCAAAGAACATTGTGATGCATGCAAAGACAAAACACATTGAGATTAAATATCATTTTCTAAGAGAAAAATTTGTAGACAGAGAAGTAAAGTTGGATTATGTGAGCACTAAAGAATAGTTAGCAGATATTTTTACAAAGCCTCTATCAAAAGATACTTTTGAGTAAATCAGGGAGAAGATATGAGTAATTCCCTTTCCTGAGTCTGATTAGAATTTGCAGCAGAGAACATCAGTCCTTGGTGATTGATGAATGGTTGACTACTCTACTTCTGGAGTAGTACCTATGCTTATTTGTGTTTGGCACCCTTTTCCATTGATGTCAAAGGGGGAGTATTAGTAAGGGGGAGCATATACTCTGGTGGAGTATATAGTCATGAAAATAAAAACAAAGTCATAGGAGTTGCACCAGTAAAGAGGAACCTTTAATGAGGATATTGAGAAGATTGTAAAAAGAAAGGAATCACTTTTATGTTGATGGTATTTTTCATATCATATGTTTCCATCAATATCAAAGGGGGAGATTGTTGGAGATTTTCTTCTGTGCAAATAGTTGATTGTATGTTTGTCATTTATGACAACATATAATATACAATAGTGTCATGTAAGCAATTATCGGTACAGATGTTTTGGAGCCTTGCTTTTTTATTTCCATGGTATAGACATGTTTTGGTCACTATGTGCATTCACATAGATTCAAATAAGTAGTTTCAGAGGAGTTATGTTAATCAATTTTGGCAGTTACAGTTTTTGGAGATTATATGTTAAGAGCTGACGTATTTACATTATTTATTGAGTTGTGCCTATCTTTGGGATATGTGTGTTTGTATTCATGTTTAGTTATGAGTTAATGATGATTATCCAAAGGCTCCAAACATGTTTTATCAGAAATGTGATGTTAGAGTTAATTTGGTAACGTCGACTATGTGAAGCGAGGTGTCCACCCATCTTGAGTTGCGCGGTCCTAATTTCAATTGCGTGCTTAGTTAAGCTGATAAGGAAGTTGATGAAGTGTTTCCTAAAGCCAATGTTACCTTATCCTTGGTAAAGATACATATAGTAGTTAAAATGTGATCGCTAAGTGTGAAAAATGAAGTGAAAAAGACAAGACAGAGCATGGCAGAAAGTTAGACAGTAAAAGTTGAAGATTTATGTGAAGAAGAAGAAGAAGATTACAATTCATTAGAACTGATCAAGATAGTAGGTCTACTCAAATAGTTCATTTATCAGATATAGTGTATATCTATTTTACTGAAGGTTGCAACCTTCATCATTTTTAGCAGTGATCTTTTGGACAGTGAGTCCTCACCCCTAATAGGGTTATTTGTAAAAGACTCCTAACAGGGTCCGACCCTTAACCAGGTCTTTGTACTTATTGCATTGTAAAGATCAACTCCTAACAGGGTTGTAAGATCTTCCAACATGGATTATTATACTCAAGTACAATTTTTTGTGGGTGCTAATTCCCACTGGGGTTTTTACCTATTTGGTTTCCTCGTAACCAAGGTTGTTGTGTTCCATCTTGTGTTATCTGATTGTGTTAATGCTTAATGTTATTCTATAATTAATTAGAGGAAAGATTTAAAATTGCTAATAACTAATTCACCCCCCCCCCTCTCAGTTATTCCTTGGGACTATTCCAACAGAGAGATCTTAGACAAACTGTGTTTCACTGTTATCTGTGTCAGCATTAATTTTTATTGTTGAATGTAGTGAAAACTATATGAAACATGCCAAACTTTACTATGTTCTCTTGGGAGATTGTTGTTTATCTACAAAGTTTGTGAGCTATTCAAGTCATCAATGCCTATCATATGCCCATACCCAGCTGCATTTTCACTCCCCTTTACAATTTTACAAGGGGCACGCATTCTACAATCATATGCCAATCAATAAAAAATACATCTTTACTCTAGACACCCAAAAATTCTCACTCAAATTTGAAAACATGAATACCAAGAAGAGATTTGACATTTAAGTTGCTGGGCTCATTTTCATTATCAAGCTTGGCCTTTCCAATGGTGGATACTTTTTCTCTTGCATTTGGAATTTTTGAGGTTAATTATGATGAAGAGTTGTTGGAGAAAGTGAAGGGTGATATGAAAAAAAAGCCAAAAATGAGAAGAAACTAATAAGTTGAACAGCAAGGTAGGTTAGTTGTTCATTGATCTCGTATTTATTAAGTCTTATTTAGCTATCTTTTTTTATGTATAAAAAAATTCAATAGCTGAATTTAATTAAACAAAATGAAATGTGTGTTCCTACAGGCAATAATACTATGTAAGTCGATAAAATAGATTTTAAAGTATTACATGGCTATCTCATCTTGGGTTCTCTATATCACTCTAGACCCTCTAAAACTAACGAATATAACAACCAGAATTAGATTTCAAGAAATGGGTACAATTTAAAATTGTAACTAACTAAATTTCAGAAAGTTCCCATGCAAGAGATTTCTTAAAATTTCTATGCACAACTATTTAATAAAATTTCAGCCATTTTTTTTATGGTGCCCTCTACAATTTCTCTTACAGTTGCTTTTCTTTACCTTAGACATGGAAATTAAAAAACATGGAAATAAATTTGGAAACAAATTTAGAAGATAAATGAGTGCATCATAAACATTGTCTTCATCATTTCAACAACCCTTTTTGTCCACAAAAATTATTAGTCATCTGAAGCAATAGACTTTCATAGTTTCTAGATGAGATTCTAACCCATGTTAAAGAGATATTCGTACAATACTTCTACCTAAAGAGTGAAAGTGGTATCCCCAACATAGGATAATGTTTTTTCTTTTCATTTCATGTTCCAATCTCTAGTAATTGTGAGTAAAAAAACATTAGCCTCCACTAAATGTATCGTGTAAGATAACTATCTCACTTTTTTGCTAGGTAGTTGCAACGTGTAAGATACACATGTTTCCACCTTCCAGGATTTGTTAAATTTATTTTTGAAACTTTCTAGGCTTTGTCATTTTGTTCATATGCTTTGGGTGGGTTTAAATTAAACAACATAATATGACGTTGAGTGAATTAGATGGTGGTATTCTTAGCTTAACTAAAATAAATAGAAATTTCAATTGAAAATCAGATATCTATGTAAAATATGATTATTTTTTATGTAATATTCAACTTTTCTCAATTTTATTTTGTATTATAGTTTGTTTGTATGGAAATTATTTGAAATAGTTTTTGCATTTTTCAAATTAATAGTATATAATTAACAATATCTATATTGTAATCTCATTGAAGTTAAAATATTTTTTTAGTATTTTTAAACAACATCATCATTGTATTTTATGATGTATCATATTGTTTGATATTTATTATACTTCACTAATTCCTTTTTTTTTCTTATTAATTTTATTTATATAAAATTACTTTTTATTAGCACTTAGATGTTATTAACTATGAAATGATTATAAATTAAAAAATTGAAGATACACATTAAAATAGCTCAAATTTAGATTTTTTTTTTAAAACTTGATATTAAAGAGATATCTAGAAAATTAATATTAGTATGTTTAACTAACATATTAATACTTATTTATAGATTTCATATATTTATACTCTATTATTTTTTTTTAAAAAAATTACAATTAGAAATGTGATATATACCACAAACAATATATATGAAACTAATTATATGTTGTTTCAATATATGAAAACAAAGTGATAACATTAGAATTAAGATATGATATATAGCACAAACAATATATAGGAAGTAAATTATATGTTATTTGAGTATATATTATATGAAAACATAGTGATATAGGTGTTATGAAATTACAAACATAATTATCCTTTTCCAAAAAAGGTTTGACCTATTCCAAATTTTACCATTTTCAATCCTTAAAAATGGTTCTCTTTCACCCGCACTAGTAAATTGTTTTATGTGAATGTCGATAAAAATAAACTTTATACATAAATATGTATGGGAAATCCATCTCCTGGGATACAAATAGTTTTTGGACAATTTTAGTATGGTAGAAATGATAGTATAATCTTCTAGTTTATATGTGCTAGTTTCCAGACTTATGTAACTTTTCATTTTATATAATATATTTATACAGGCTTTGTCTTTTACTTTAAAAAAAATCTTTATACATTAAAATGAAACATTGCCTAAGATTCATTTTTAAAAATATAAAAAATTTGTAATTAAATTATATTTTTCTTATATTACAAATATTTTCCCCATTCAATTTTATATGTTGGAAAAAATTATTGACTGTATTGAATATTGTATTTGAGTTATACTAAATTGTAATGGATGTATTTATAGTAGTATAAAATTTGTTGAATAATATTATATGTAAAAATTGATTATTTATCATTTAAATTATTCAACATGTTTGTTCATTGATGTTTAAGTTTTAGTTAAATTATATATATGTAATTATTATTATAAAAAATATTTTTCTTAATTTAACATAGATTGTTTAGTAGATTTAGTTTTATATGCATTTGAAGTAGTTTCCTTTGTATAATTTATTTATTTTTTAGTGTTTGAATGTGACTTTTATGTACCATTTCTCTATATTTAGATTATAATTTTCATAACCCTAAACTCTCAGTTACTCTCATCAATATTCTTGGGCCTTATTTAAATGTTTGTAAGTTAACAAATTGTGGACTGGCATTGTTGACATTTTCATAGTGAACTCCCTCTAAAATACTACGAAGAGCTTATTTGACATGACATTTTCCACTCTCTTCCAAAAAGGAAATGCACAACCCATGCAACCTCAAGCCAAGGAAGCGAAACTTCAGGAATATGCCTTACATCTTATGTGATTTCATGATAATAGATTTGGGAAACATCCACACTTTAGATACTTATAAACCTTATGATGTGTCATCGTAGCCAATCTCTTGCAGTGGTATTCATTAAACAAAAAAGTCAAAGACAATATACCAACCACTATTGAAGACCTTTGGTCCCACTTAACCAACCTCACAGAGAATGAATTAGAAGAAGAATTGATGCATTTTGGTTCTACCTTATGATGGACATGCTCATATTGGAATAAGTATCAGACTGAACTAACAAATGTGATAACCCAAACATGTTCTCCACCATTGATCTTCACATTAAGTGCAGAATACACAAAGTGGGCTAATCTACACAGTGTTTTTTCACCAAATGAAACATCTTCATTTCTCTCCGAAAAAAATGCAAAGATAACGTGATTAGAAATCCCCACGGAGCATTACTATATCTACCTTCTCTTTGGGTCGCTATTGCAAAATGAAAAAGAATCCATACAAAATTATTTGAAAGAAAGAATAATCTCCTCTACATTTGATCTCACAATAAGTTCAGGTATGTGAAGTTACTTGCAAACTCTCTATTTTAGTTATACAGTTTAAAATTTTCCCTCTCTTGAATTAAGAATTTTTTGTGTTTCTTATCAATTATAGTTTTTTCTATTCTACAGGTTTATACTAGTTCATCAAGAAGAGGAGACAAAGAATGTTTACAGTTACAAACACAAGATTATTTAATGTGTTCCATTGCATTTTAATAATACATTTTTCTAGGACTTACAAAAAATACAATTCGACAATACTATAACTATAAATTATCCAAAGTGGATGTGATATGTACAAGAATTGCTTCTACAATGAATTACATTTGTAGAAAAACACTTTAATACACTTCCTTTTATTATTTAAAGCTTCAATTTTGCTTTCAAATCAAAGACTTTTGTGTGTATCCCTTGCACCCTCTTTGATGCAATTGCTAGTTAATTAAAAATTAGAATAGACTTCTCTAGTTTTACAAAGTTGGTCTACGAGTGGAATAATCTAACGTGAATTTGTGGTCTTCAAGATGTTGTGAAATAGCCGTGAGTTATGCCATAGAAAAGTTTAATGTTAGACTTAAATTGTCAAACATTTTCCAACAACAGAGTATGGAGGTTAACTGAAGACTTTGAAGCTTTCGACATCAAGTCCATTCCAAGGTAAAATAACAATATGGATGATGCACTTTTCATTTCAACTAGTTCTCTCCAACCTATGGATGGGTCAGGATAGGAGACATTTTCAATAGAATTGATTGTTGCTCTCACCATACTAGACAATAAATTTTGAAGTTTTATAAGATGACCAAGACATCCTAGAATTCACTATATGTGTAGTGGTATTTTCAAGAAGCAAAAATTGACAATGAGGGTCAGGACTATTTAGAGTTTGGGAATAAAGGAATTATGAACCTCAAGACAAATGTAATTCCCAAAGGTATGGTTTCTTTAGAAAGGATGTTTGATCTTGACGAAGTGACAATATGTAGAACACCAACACCTACCCTTGGTGGAGTTGAGTATGAAGTACATAATCTTGCTACATAAGATGATAAGCGAGAAGTGCTAATTATTAAGGTCTGTACTAGACAAGAGAAGGGAGAACTTTGGTGGCAGCTTCTCGAAGAATACTGTGATGTTATTTCTTAGATTTATGAAGAATTAAATACATTTAACACTTCATTGATTGTGCATACTTATGCAAGAGCATCCTAGGTGTAATAGAAATCTCGCATTACCCAAAAATATCTTATGGTTTCTTTTCAATAAGGGCTATCTTTGTACAGAGCTTCTATTTCTGGAAATTTACTATTTTTAGTAAGTTCTTTGTTTGAGCTTGGAATGATCTATTCTCTTCCCTAGAGGTTCACTTTTATTGTATCAGCCTGCTAGTAAAGTTTCATTGCAAGATCAAGTATAGATTTGTAGATATTGAAAAAATTTAGTATTTGCAGCAGGGTACAGAAAATTCAAACTTAGTTTTGAAGGCTTTAGAGGTTCGAAAAGGGGTCAAAATCTTGGTTGACTAGAGCTTCTCTACTCAAATGTTGAAGAGCACGTTGTGACATTTTTGAAATGGGGTTAAATAGCCAATCAAGTCAACGGGTGATGAGTTATGATCTCAAGAAGTTGCACTACCTAAAATATAAGAAAATGAAATTCCTTCATAAATTTATTTTGGGTTCCAAAATTTTTTTGGGGCTATTCTAATGTAATAAAAATGAATAATAATATTTTAGGGATGGTCGACCTCAATTTTTAGGGTTAAAATTTTAGGAACCTTCTTAGGCGGTTAAAATTGCCTATATAATGAAGGGATGTTGGGTTATCTAGGGTAGTTCTGGCATATGCATATGGTGGCTCTGGCTTGCTGAATATTGTAATAAAAATTTCCATGTGGTTATGCATGTTATATTTCTGAATATTGTATTTTCATTTCATTTGAGATAATAGAAAGCCCATTTTCTTGTCCTTGCAAATCATTGTTATTCTAAGTTTTGTTGTGTGTTTGTGTTAGTAAGGGGAGTACCCTTCATCAGGTGGTATCAGAGTAGGTTTTCTTGAGTGTGTAGAGAAATCAATGACTATGAGGCAGTTTGCACCAGGACTATGATTGTTGGCCCAAGTGATAGGAGTCAAAATGCCTCCAAAAAGAAACCGTGGCAGGAGAGTTGCAAGTGTGTCAAAAGAGGGCTTTAGAGCCCTCTAGAGACATGTGCAATAATTGCAAGAGGAGCTATGTAGAGGAATGAATATTGTGGTTAGACATGAGTGAAGAGGAATTTGAAGAAGAAGGATAAGGTGACCAAGAAGCACTAGAAGTGCTTAGAGATCCTGAGGAGGATAGGTTTTTGAGGGCCATTTCCAAGATTGGAAAGAGACCCAAGATTGGAGTTCCCACATTTTCAGGAATCCCTAACCTAGAGGAGATGATCGACAAGATCAATGATATAGAAGAATATTTTGAATATGAAAATGTTGAAGATCCATACAGGGTCAAATTTGTGAAGTCCAAACTGAAGGGTCATGCAAAAATTTGGTGGTAGGAGATTCAGTTGGATAGGAATAGAAGAGGAAAGGAGAAAATCAAAAGATGGGACCAAATTTTGGAGAAATTAAAGAGATAATTCATTCCCATTGATTATGAGCTTGATCTGCTGAAGAAAAATCAAGGGTTGAAAAAAGCAGGAAAATTTATGCAAGAGTATACAAAAGAGTTCTATAGAGTCCTCATTAGAACAAGTCATGCAAAAGATGAGAAGGAATAAGTTTCACATTATCTTCATGGGTTAAGGCCAAGTATTCAGGATGAGTTGAGTCTAGTTAGAATGACCAGCATTGAAGAGGCATACCAGATTTTCTTAAGGGTAGAAGAGAAGATGAACAAGAAGTTTGAAAGCAAGAGAGGCGGAAAAGATCATGGTGGAAGATCTAGTGGACGGTATTATGGAGGCCGAATGAAGATCAAAAAAGGAATGATGATTTAGGTAGTAGTCAAATCAGAGGGGAAATAATTTCAATTGTTCATGTGATCAAAATAATAGGGATTAGAGAGGAAGAGGAAGATGAAAAAGACCAATAAAAGGAAGTTTTTGTGGGACATGTTTCCATTGCGGAGAAGGACACTGAGCTTGTGAATGCCCAAAATATCAAGGAAGGATAGACAAGAGGACTGAAGGCCATGCAAAATTTGTGCATGCCAATGAAGAAGCTCAGAAAAAACACTCAGATGATGCTGAGAGAGGAGAAACCCTAGTTGTCAGGAGGATCCTAATAAATGAAGAGAAGGGATCAGATCAGAGGAAGAGCCTATTTTTACTGGATTGAAGTGTGAGGAAAAGTGTTGTGAAGTGATTATTGATGGTGGAAGTAATGATAATATGGTGTTAGGAAAAATGGTCACAAAGTTAAAGATGAAAGGGGAAAAACACCCATTTCCGTACAAAATTTCCTGGGTGCAAGATGACCACAAGGTCCTGGTCAATAAGCACTACTTATTGAAGTTCAACATTGGAAGCTACTGAGATGAGGTACTCCATGATATCATACCAATGGATGAATGTCATTTATTTCTAGGAAGGCCTTGGTAGTTTGAAAGGCGTGCCATACATGATGGTCATGCTAGTACTTACTCTTTGACAAAGTATGGAGTCCAACACAAGCTGAAGCCATTGAAGGAAATGGGGGAAAGGGTATACATAGTAGTTCTCGAATATGTTTAGTTGATGGAAGGAGGTTCTTAGAAGCTATGAAACATGAGCATATATGTTTTTCTCTAAATCCAAAAGTGGGTAAAGAAGAAGTAGAAGATGTACCTACATAAATTATAGACTTGTTGGAGGAGTTTTAGGATTTGTATATGTTAATGTACCTGATGGATTTCCACCAGTGAAAAAGACTAGTCATCAAATAGACTTGATTCCAAGGGCCATTTTTCCAAGCAAGGCAGGCCATAGGATGACTCCAACAGAGAGTGAGGAATTGAACACACAAGTGCATGAGTTGTTGCGGAAGGGAATAATCTGGGAGAGTTTGAGTCCATGTGTTGTACCAGCAATATTAGCACCAATGAAAAATGGATAATGGAGGAAGTGTATAGATTCTTTAGCTATAAATAAAATCGCTATCAAGTACAGATTTCCCTTGCCAAGAATGGGTGATATTATGGATTGTTTGAGTGGAATTGTGTATTTCACAAAGATAGACCTAAAGAGTCAATATCAGAAAATCATGATCAGAGAAGGAGATGAATAGAAGAAAGCCTTCAAGACAAAGGAGGGCTTGTTTGAGTGGTTATTAATGCCTTTTTGGCTAACCAATTCATCGATCACATTCATGTAGCTCATGAATGAAGTATTGAAATAATTTCTAGGTAAGTTTTTCATTGTTTATTTGGATGATATTTTGATCTTTAGTAAGCCATTGGAAGAACATATAATGCATATTCATAGGGTGTTTGAGAGGCTAAGGCGAGAGAATTTGTTGATTAATTTGAACAAGTGTAGTTTTGTGAAGAAGGAGCTAGTGTATCTGGGATTTTTAGTTTCGGTAGAAGGTCTAAAAATGGACCGAGAGAAGGTGAAGGCTATCCTCAAATGGCCTAATCCAAGGAGTGCTATTGAGGTAAGATCTTTTCATGGTTTTTCTATCTTTTACAGAAATTTTATTTGAAATTTTAGTACTATATGTGGACCCATGATTGAAACAATGAGAGGGGATAGGAAAGAGTTTAAGCGGACTGTAGGGGCAGATAAGAGTTTTGAATTATTGAAAATAAAAGTTACAGAGTAACCTTTTTTAGCACTTCTAGGTTTTAACAAGGTTTTTCAAGCAGACTATGATGCTAGTGGTAATGTTGTTGGAGTCATTTTGAGTCAGTAAGGTACACCCATTGCTTATTTTAGTGAGAATTTGAATGATCCCAAGAGAATTTTGTTTATATGGTCAAGAGTTGTATGCTATAATTCAAGCATTGAGAAAGTGGAGACATTATGTTTTTTCCAAAAGAGTTTGTTTTATTTACTGATCACCAAGCTTTGCAATATTTGAATAGTCAAGGGAAGCTGAATCAGAGACATTTGAAATGGGTTGATTTTTTGCAGAGTTACACTTTTGTTTTGAAACATAGGAGCAAATAGTCTAATAGGGTTGAAGATTCACTTAGCAGGATACAAATTTTGTTGATAGAGATACAGATTGAGGTTGTTGGGTTCACAGAACTTGAGAGTTTGTATCCCGAGGATCCACATTTTGGCGAAGCTTGGAAAGCTTGTAGAGAAAATATTACTCTAGATAGAACCAAATGGTTGGAATTCATAATCTAGGATGATATGTTGTTCAGAGGTAGTCAATTGTGCATTCCAAAGAGTTCCATGAGGGAGAATCTAATTAAAGAAAACCATAGTGGAGGACTGGCCAGACATTTTGGTCGAGATAAACCATTTCTCTGGTTAGTGAGAATTATTATTGGCCATAGTTGTATCAATATGGTAATAAATTTGTTCAAAGTTGTAGGGTATGTCAACTGGAAAAAGAAGAAAAGAAAAATATAGGGTTACATCAGCCATTACCTGTACCAAACAAGCAATGAGAGGATATTACTATGGAATTTGTTCTTGGCCTACCAAGAACTAAGAGAAGACATGATTCCATCTTTGTAGTGGTGGATAGGTTTTGAAAAATGGCACATTTCATTCCTTGCAAGAAGACTCACGATGTTGTTCATGTAGCAAAGTTGTTTTTCAGGGAGCTGGTGAGACTACATGGTTTACCAAAGAGCATAGTTTAAAATTGGGACACCAAGTTTGTTGGATACTTTTGGAGAGCATTGTGGAAAAATTTGAAGATAGATTTGAAGTTTATCTCAACACACCATCCACATACTGATGGATAGACATAATTTGTGAATAGGATTTTGGGGAATCTGTTGAGATGATTGGTTGGAGATAAACCAAAGGGACAAGACTTGACTTTACCACATGCTAAATTTGCATATGATAATTATGTCAATAGGAGAATTGATTTAAGTAATTACCCTACTGATTATGGAATTTCTGATTATGGAAGTGATGATTGGTATAGGCAGCGCTTGAGTGGGGAGCTTCGTTCATCCCTGTTTGATCTGCAGCATCTGCAACACTTGGACCTCACTCGGAATGACTTTCAAGGTATTCCCATTCCTTTCAAATTGTCAAAACTATAGAAAATCACATTTCTTAGCTTGTCAAACACTGGATTTTGTGGCAAGGTCCCTCTAGAGTTGGGAAATATGTCAAGCTTGTGTCATTTGGATATTTCAAGTAATTGCAATGAGATGAGAAGTAGCAAGTTCGATGTATGGGCTAGAAATCTAAGAAGTTTGCAATTCTTAGGAATGAAATATGTGAACCTGAAAGTGGCATCTGAGCACTAGGGTGCTGCCCTTAGCCTTCTTCCTAATCTTACTAAAATTCACCTATCTGACAGTTGGCTGTTAGGTAAAATTCTAGATCTCTCAAACCTCACTCATTTATCACATCTGGATATAGGATGGAATGCATTCCCATTTCAAATACCCTCTTCATTTTAGAATGTGTCCTCATTGGTTTCACTTGATCTCTCCACCTCTAATCTAAAAGGTTCCATCCCTTCCAATTTCTTGGCCCATTCAAGAATGAGCAATCTTGTCCTTAGTGATAATCCTGACTTGAAAGGAAAGCTTTCTTTCATTCTAAGCCATTCTTCCTCACTTTTCATGCTATCTGTTAGTTACTTTAATTTAGGAGGAGCCTTTCTCCACTCTGTTACAAAATTATCAAAACATAAGACCATGGATCTGTCATATACCAATTTACAGGGCGGCATAACATCCTCTTTTGGAAACTTTTCATCCCTTAACACCATTGATCTATCATATAACAAATTGGAGGGTAGTATACCATCCTATTTTGGTATTTTTTCATCCCTTAGATATTCCGAACTTAGTTATAACCGGTTAAGTGGTCATATCCCTCCTTCTCTGTTGCAACTTCCAAAATTAAGTTGGCTGAGTCTAGACCACAACGAGCTGTCAGGAACAATTCTAGATTCCATTTCACATCTTTCTAGTCTAGAATTTTTGTACCTATCTTCCAACTGATTAATTGAAAAATTTTCACCTCAGCTACTGGAAAATGTAACTGGCCTTAAATGTTTGGACCTTTCCAAAAATCAGCTTCTTGTTGACATCTCTACAAGTTGGGTTCCTTAGTTTTCTGACCTGCAGTTTCTTGGATTGAAATCTTGCAATATAGAGGGCGGTTTGCCTTTGTTTTTGTCTCAGCAATATTAGTTACGACTGATTGATCTTTTAGATAACAACATTATGAGAAATCTTCCTTCATGGTTGTGGGATCTTCCTGAACTTCACTGGATTAATCTTTCAAACAATCAACTAGGAGGGTGTCTACCACCCAAGATATCATATAAATTTACAATGGTGGACTTGCATGGGAATAGATTATATTGCTATCTTCCTACACTTGATTTTGTTTCAGATGTATTAGATCTATCCGATAATGAGTTTAATGGCTCTATTCCAGTAAGACTTGGCATAATTCAATCTTTATCATTGTCAGGGAACAGTCTAACTAGACAAATTCCAAGTTCTATATGTGTCATGTCATATTCTCTTGATGTTTTGGACTTGTCAAAGAACAAGTTGACTAGTAGGATTCCTTCAAACATTAGGAGGTGTTCTTGATTATCAATTTTAAAAATGGCTCAAAATGTTTTGCAAGGGAAGATTCCAAAGGAGATGGGAAATCTGACGGGTCTCTACACACTGAATCTTAATGGAAACAAGTTGCAAGGTATTATTCCTCCATCCATTTCAAATTACAGGCATTTCTAGGTATTTGATCTAGGAAATAATAAATTTGAAGGCAACATTCCTATTTGGATAGAAAATCTGACAGATTTGAGAATTCTCAGCTTAGGTTCTAATAACTTTGTTGATAAAGTTCCATTTCAACTATTTAGAATGCAAAATCTTCAAATTCTAGATTTATTTGGTAATCAGTTATCAGGAAGCATTCCTGCAAATGTTACCAAGTTACATGCTATGCTCAATAATTCACAAAGTTTTGATGTACAATATTCTCAATATCTTTGTGATTCACATTTTACTAATTATAATTGTGGATTCAACTTTGCCGATGAAGTAACAGTTTGGATAAAAGGAAGGGAAATTGCATTTGTAAAGATAATCAAAGCAGACAAGTTCATGGATTTATCACATAATAAGTTTTCAGGCAATATTCCTCCAGAATTAGGACTCCTTAAGGGTTTGATTTATCTCAACATATCAAAAAACAATCTGAGCGGCTTAATTCCAGAATCCTTAGGAGCCATGGCTTACTTGGAATCTCTAGATCTATCAAAAAACAAGTTGTCAGGAAAAATTCCTTCCTAACTCTTAAGTCTCACATTCCTTGCCATGTTGAATCTTTTAAACAACATGCTTTCTGGGTAAATACCACAAGGGAAGCAATTTTCAACATTTGAAGCTTCTTCTTTTCTTGGAAATCCCAAAATTTATGGACCGCAACTTGAAAATATGATACAAAGTTATGGTTTGGGGGGAGGAGATTCGTAATAATACAATTTCTATGAATGGTGACAGTCATAGAGGTGTAGATGTAATGCATCGATGGTGGGCAGTGGGAGTGGGGTTGAGTTATGGAGTGGGATTTGCTACTATGATTGAAGTCTTATGCTTCCACTTAAAATGAAGATACATATGCTTTGATCGTATGAATAATTTTATCTATTATCTTCTAGAATGATGAATTCTTGAAATTGATGCACTCAATCATATCATAGATATGTACTCAAGATTTGTGTTGTTGTTGGGATATGAAGCCTAACGGTCACATGACCGTTCATTTTCTCCCATCTCTTCATATTAGAAGAGCTCTCTATAAATGACTATGTGTAGTCATGTATTGTATTAAGGTATTATAGATTGGGTTAATATAAGAATTCCCTTCTTCAAGTGTTGACGTAGGCAAATTGACAAACAATGATAAATCATGTTCTTGTTTTGTTTTTGATTTTCTGTTTCCATTTTCATTTCTCTACTTGTTTAAGATTTACAATTGGTATCAGAGCTATGTTGTAATAGCTATTTTGGAATGGTGAAGAATTTCCAAGAAAATGGATGAAGCTAATTTTCTTGATTGGGCTCTAGCTCTCATGTCTATGTCATATGGCCATCGAGAAAGTCATGATGAAGTTGGAGCTATTTATCCTCCTAAATACTCTTTTTTTTTTAAAGAATTAGATGTTGGAACTAATTTTTTTATGGAAGAAGATGAATTTTACTTTATCATCGATGAATTTATTGGAAATCTAGACTCGGTAGAGAATAATGTGTTTAATATTGATGTGTCTTAGAATTAATCTTTATTGCATGTTGGTTCTTGTTTGATTTAGAATGTGAGAAAATTTGTAGCTGTTATTATCACTTAAGCCATTTTCTATTGCATATAGCTTATTATCTACTAGTATAGAATATTCCTATAAGAGGGGTTCTATCCTACATGAAATAAATAGAGTGACAATTTGAGAGAGAAGGTTGTATAAATGAATAATAAACAACAAATCCTTTCATTTACAAAAATTCAAATATACATATTAGAGGTCATTATTTGAAGAACAAATTAGAGTTTATTACAAATACTATAATTTTAAAATCCTTCTCGCTACATTAAAATAACATAAAATCAACATATATATTAAGTTTCAAATAGGAAAAATATATTTGCATTTAGCCTATTTTCTCTACTAGTTCGATCAAAATAAAAAAAAAATCATAAATAATCACAATAGACCAATGGCACATTGAAGGTATATTTAATAATACCTAGTCTTTTAAAAAGCACCTAGAATGTTTTCTATTAAAAAAAAAACTAGAGAGGATTAACCAAAAAAGTGTAACTTCCAGAATACATAGAAAACTATATAAAATTTACATGAAATTGTCTAGATGTTTGTATTGATCAGAGTGCAGCTTGGGTTTATGATCTCCCTATATCTCACAATGTAAGATGGATCTCACAATGATGAGCTCTCCAGATAGCACTTGAAGATGATCAACTAGTACTATGAAATTAGTGCAAGGTGATAATTTGATCTTTACTGTATTAGGAAAAACCATGACTTATTCCATGTGTCATTGCTTGGTTGGTTTTACATTTGATTTAGTGATTAAATTTCCACAACTCTCATGGTTAGCGATTTGAGAGATCGTGTAATGTCTTTTCAACACTTTATATCAGATTTGAAATCATTAAATAACATGAGAAATTGCTTTGTCAAATTGGAATATTAATTAGACGTTATCAAGGGAATAAACTAAGAATAACCACACAAGAGTGCAACCAAACCCCCCCCACCCCCCACCCCCACCCCCAAAAAAAAAAATGATATTTAGATGAATGCTCAGATAGACAATATGGGTGGGGCATGAGTTTACTGTCATAAAATAATTTATTAAACATAAACCATGCACACATAGATAAAAAATATAAAATTTGGTAATAGAATGATGCTTAGAGACACTGCTAAAGAACCATGACTTAAAAAGAACTTCACTCAATACACCTAGACTCATTTATTGAATACACAATAGGCTAAAATTGATAGATAATGACAAGTGAACAACCAATAATACCTACTGCAATATTTATCCAAAATAAATAGAATAAGAAAAGAAATCATTCAACACATTTTCCATCTCTAAATGAGATTATTTACTGAGACCACTACCTTTGACCTTCTATCTCCATAGTTTATCAAACCTGAAGAGTGGTGGTCCTTACAAGTTTTTCAGCCTCTAAAGAGAAAGAGAAAGCTTGTGAGAAATAACATCAAGAATGAATGAAAATTATTCGCAAACAACACCTAAACCCCAACAATATTCAAGAGGACAAAACGGGCGCCCAAAATCCCACTTTAAAAGAAGTGGAAACTTTCCTTATCATTTTGTAACTGGTTTTTAACCTTTGCTCTCCACCATCTCCTAATTTGGAAAGAAACAATATTATTCATTTAATATCTGAGAGTGCTCCTCCAAGACCAATGCCAAAATAAGGTAGTTGAAATTTAAATAATATATTTTGATGATTAAATAATATATTTGGTTTAATTGAATCACCGAAAAAGATGTTAGTTTTTTTCTATCTAAATGTCTTGGTTACTATAAATAGTGAGTGATATTTTTGGAAAGGAGATATGAAAGGTTGAAATGAAATATTATATTAAAATGAATCAGCTCCAATATAAAAGTACTACAAATCAATTGTGTATTATAAACATATATTGCTAATTGGCACAATTATAACCAATATTTAGCAAATATATACACAATAAATAATTATTATTATTATCTCATATAAGCACTAGGGTTTTACTGATGGTGCAATATCATATCATGTGCATTCATATTGGGAAGTTTAAAATGGGCAAAACATATGACAATATATTTCCTATATAGTGGGAAGGAGAGGCGACATGGAAGTTTATATAGCAAAAGGCTTATGGGGTGTACTAGGTGGGTATTGGAGGGGGCTAACAAAAGAGGAGTTTCGGGGATTATTTTTTTGAAAATAGGGGTATTCTATTGTATGCCATGAACACACGTTCTATGACCTAAGTTCATTAAGTGAAGCCTCCATGCGTAAAGTATGGGGTTCATGGGTCCAAAAGTGTGACATAAGGATTGCTAGGAAAACTAGTAATATTAAGCCCTATCCTTTATATTACATTAGAAGGAAGATGACCCACTAGGCTCAGGAAGGCTTAAGTGATGTATGAGTCCCATGGTCCTTCTCTATAATTAAGGTTGATCATATAAATGTGATTAAACAATGCAAGGTTTAGAGCTAAAAGGGGAGGAAGAGATGGATTTTAGAGTACACAGACTGACAAAGAATAAATAGACCAGTTTTGTAACCATAAGTCATGTCTAGAAGCTGTAACTAACCTACAAATTTAATTTGATGCTATTTCAAAGGGATTATGGAAACTTGGTCAACTTGTTCCTAGGATTAAGTCAACTAGTTCAACTTGTTCCTTACACTTTTTGACGATTTCAATTACAGACTATAGCCGAGGTCTTGTACTTTCTAAATCTAATCCCAAAATTGACACCACCTATTCTAGCACATGGAAAAAGAGAATGTTTTATTGAGAGGTATTTTCCTTAGTAAAACCCTAGCTAAGGAATCAACCTTGAAATTGAAATAGAATATGTATAGATGAAAATCATGCTAATGTAAAGGAAATGGCTAGATTTGAAAATGTGAAATTGATATCTTTACAAATGGACTTGGTTTCATAATGTTGATGAATATTCTTGAAGTAGTCTTGAATGTGGTTGTTGGATCTAGAGTTGTAGAGAAAAATCAAGGATATCTTTCACAAATGCCTAGATCTATAAATACTCCTCAAATGTGCAATATTGTTATGCTTGATATCTCTTACCTTGAGAAGGAATCAATCCACATTGATATTCATGTAGTTCAAAAAGGATCTTCTTGAATGATTGAGGTCTCCTCTTATTCACTTTCAATGTGGGAGAAGTGTTCTACAATAGAGAAGATTACCTTGAAAATATGCTTTAGATGTTAAAATTTTTTCTTAAGAATCTTAAGATGTGAATTTGAAGGAGAGAGCTTGAATTTATATGACATGATTGCAAAATGAGGAGAGGGAGGTTTCTTATATAGCCCTCACAAGTATTTTGAAGCTCAAAACTCAAAGTGGGTCAATGAGAATTTGGATTTCCTGCTTAACCATTAAGATCGACTAACTATTTAAATTTTTTAGCAAATGTCAAGGAATATGCTAACTGTGTTGACTTATTCCTAGGAATAAGTCAACCTACCCTTAAAAAGATTAGAAATTTGGTTTTGGGGTCTAGATTATGTAGAAGATGTGCAAATAAAAAGTAGAATTGGGACTAGATTTAGGATAATAATCACATAAACTTGAGAACATTAAAATATGACCTTGAGCATCCAATTCTAGATGAGTACAGTTTAGAATGATATATTTATCCCCCCACTTTAGTGGCAGTATGAGAATACCTCATTCTTACAGTAAAGTAGATCAAGGCTTTGGAAAATATTTATCAAGGTCAAGGAAACACCAAGCCCCCAAGGAACTTAGGTCCTCATCAAATCTAAAACAAAGATAAAAAGAAGTAACACTCAAAAAAGAGAGAAATGAGAGATGACCAAACTATCCTAGTAAGGTTTCATTTACTATGGGTCATGTAAAGAGATAGATAAGAATGTCAAAAGGAGGATTAGACTTAAGGAAATTAGTGTCTCCAAAGGAATCTACAAAATAATGCTCAAGGGCATGAAAGTAATGTAATGTAAGGCACAAGAGCATGAAAGGATGTTAAATGATCTAAAAAAAATTATTGCAAATTTGGTTGGGTAGTGTGTGCAAAATGTGCAACAAAGAGCGAAGTGTATTTACCCACATTAAAGCAGTTGCAAATGCCTTAAAAAAATAAATGGCTTTAATGGAGCATACATGTATCCAAAATATGTTTCCACTATGATATGTTCCTAAGAAAAGACAAACCAAGGGAAATTAAGCACATGAAAAAGAGTACAATGCTCCACTAAATAACCCTAGAGGATATTGCAATCATATAGAAGAACATGTTGCATTTTTTTAAACAATAAATACATCTTGTGTTTCTTGATTATTTTCCATTATAGCAATGACATCATATAATCACATAAGATAATCATTTCCAACCAACAATTTATCTACCTCTGACTAATCATTTCTTAATTCATTATAAAGCTAATCATTTCTTAATTCATAATGTACATAACCAAACATTATATACATCTTCAATTTCCAACTATCCTAATCTATAATAGCAATGTACATTACTACAATTCCATCATCATGACCATAATAACATAATTCTCTTCCAAGGAGTACACAACATTATATATAAGAGTACTGTATTACATGAGATGATAAATGAACAACATGAAGATCTCAAAACAATATGAAGAGAGTCACTATTTAAACAAGGTACATACATACAACTTGAACAGTACTCACAAACCCACTCATTTGAGTCTACCTTGGTCAACCACCATCGAGGATTCTAAAGGCACACTTTGAGCTATAAAACGATATATATATATATATATATATATATA
>MU223858.1:2994962-3006776 GCA_018584345.1 Thuja plicata
TATATATATATATATATCGGTGTGTGTGTGTGTGTGTTAGCTTAAACAATCATTGAAGAGAGAGTTAAAAAATTGTACAGGCCTTACAAATGAGTAATATGATATCCTCCCTCTTCGTACAAGCACATCATAGAAAGACCAACACAACATAGGTAGGATCATATGACATAAACATATCAGTATCTTAACCATAATAAATATCATCTCTTAAATCAAGGATTAGTCCATAGTAGTATATCATAAATTCATAAAACATAATAATCACATATACCATAATAAGAAGGAGAAACTAAGTAATGATCCTAGTGATATCAATGTATTCATCATGCATAAATAATATAATGACATCATCATCAATTCCTCAATATCAAAGAATCATATGTAGCCTACTACACACACCAAGGTCCTCAAAGATGCTCAACACATAAGTAGAGATGGAAATATGTGGAAGAGTATCATAAAACATAAGCAATATACCTTACAACATCAAGGTGTCTAACACATATAATTCATTAACAATATTATCAAGTATTGAAATATAAATTCATTATGAATAGTCCACCAAAATAGATTAGATAAGCATTTCTACATATGAACCTTATGCAATATCACACTCACATATGCAAAAAGGAAAACATGAAGGATGTTGGTATGTGGTGACTATTCAGGCAAGTACTGTACACTCACCATGTATCCTTTCCCAATTTTGAGGGTGGTAGCCTTTAAGAAGAAGGGGTTCATGGATGCAACCCTTGAGGAATTTTTTTATAGGGATAGGTTTTATTTTTGTTAGCCGACCTTGTAAATCGTCTCAAAAAAGGTTTGATAAATAAGCAGTTGCAGGATGACAAAATTAATAGATCATAATTTTCCTTTCATTGGATAGTAAAATAAGTGAATGCCTATTTCTCTATTGTATGTAGCCCATATTGGGTGAGACACATTTAATCTCTATGTTATTTGTATTTTCGTCTTCTCTATTTTTCTTTATCCTAATATCATTTATTGTTCATATCTATCGAAGCGTTAACAACTGGTATCAAAGTAGTGTATACTTCAATAATTTGGGAGGAAATAGTAGATTTGAGTGGGAGAAATGGAAGAGGAAGGCATGCTTAACTTTGATAAGTTCAATGACCAAAAATATCATCTATTGAAGATATAAATATAAGATTACCTATATCAGAAGGATATTTACTTACCATTGGATGGAAAAGGAAAGGAGGTGACAACTATATCAGATAAAAACTGGGAGGTTGTTGATAGGAATACACTAGGAGCAATACTATTGTACCTAACATCATACATGATTTTCAATATAACAAAAGAAACAATAATGAAGGGTCTAATGAAGGAATTATAAAAATTGTATGAGAAACCCTCGAACTCAACTAAGGTATTGCTTATGAAATTTTTATTTAATATGAAGATTCCAGAAGGTGAGTTTGTTACTAATCATTTAAATTAGTTTAACATAGTTACTAGTTAGCTAAGTTCTATAAAAGTAATTTTTGATGAGAGGTTAGTGCTTTGTTTATTTTATGCTCATTTCTTGAAAGCTAGAATGGCCTAGTCATGGTTGTAAGTTAATTTTCTCTGGTTCAAATAATTTAAAGTTTGATGATAATTTTGGTGTTATTCTTAGCAAGAAAATGCGACGAAAAATCATGGGTCTGTGCAAGATCATGGTATGCCAAAAAATGGCGATGTGAAAATTCAATTTTTCACTCGTCCAAAAGTGCACCCAAAAGTTTGTTGACTTTTGAGTAGGCCTAGGTGTCAGTACACTTGGGCAAGAAAAAATCCAAATCTAAAGCATTATTATATATCTCATATTATCGAATATAGAATAATATCAAATATTCGATATTATCGGATATCTAATATTTATCAGTACCAATATATTGTTGCTCATGGCTGTGATCAACATTTTCATTGTGAAAATGTTGAAGCAGCCAAGCCTAAGCCTCTCATATCATTTATTAGATAGGGATTCGATATCAGATTTTCTACAGTCAATAGGTAAGTGAATTTTAATAGTTTCATTCTTGCTTTTTTGTTTTTGGATTTAAATTTGTTGCTTTTTAAAAAAAAAAAACTAGGGTTTAAATGATATTGTTTATTGTTTTTTAGAATTGATTATAAAGTAGATTTGAATGATCAAAACTAGAGTAGAAATCTATATCCTTTATTCTTTATTTTTTTTGAATCATACATGGATTCAGACCAATCTGAAAACCCTCCCAATGAGTCTATGAACAATCTATATGCACCTCAAAATAATTTTTCACCTTCAGAAGACCAACCGTTCTCAAACCCTCAACTATTACAGGATCTCATAGAAGACAATCTAAATCATATTAGAGGATATAAAAACACACATGCGAATATCCCCACCTTGCACCCCATGTTTTCCATGTTGAAATCCATTATTGAAAGCATGGAGAAACTCACAGAACAACATAATGCTGCACTTCTTTGGCACGAATCCATGCATGCCCAATTTGATCATGGGATTGAGTATGATCAAGTTATGTATCCAAATATAAGAAAACATTGCATATGTAACATTTTTGTTGATCCCAAAACTGGTTTAAAAGTGGACCCTAAAAAAACCAAGTTGTTAATTAAATGGTGCACAAATGATGCAATACGTGACAAATTTTGGGATCACTGGTGGATGGTTTTTGATAGACCACCCCACAACAATTTGGATGTCTCATTCTATTTCTTAAGAAAATTGTATGCTGAATTTGTGCTCAGTCACAAAGTCAATTATTGGAGCATGACACAGAACCAAGGCGTAGGCTTAGGCACTCCATAGGATAGGCCAGGGGCATAGTGGGTGAAATCCCGCACATATATCCCCCCTCCTGAGATTTCACCACCTCCTACAGTGTAACATCCAAACATTATTACTGAGGCCAAATCATAGACTATTCAATACATTCACACTTTGAGTGATCTAATGGTTAGGTAGAGTGTGGAATTGTTGCCTCCTGATACTGATGCTTTTGGCCCTTCCACATCCTTCATGAGCTCACATGTTTGTGTGGCTCATACTTATGTTATGTGCAAGAATATGTGCTTGGGTCCCTTGAATGATAGTGATGCATATAACTATGTGTTCAAGGTGGACGATACTACACAACACACTACATGCACTGAAGCACCCAACGAAGATATGCATCAGGGGCATATAGAGCCATGGACTCCTACTATTATGGTAAGAGTAAACATTTAACTTGTTACATTATATTTAATTTTAAATGTTCATATTTTTAATAGATTATTCTTATAATGATTGCCCACTTATGTTTTTTTATGTGTTTTATTTATGGCCAGTTGATGACAAAGGAGAAATGGCACCTATGGAGCGGTCCACGCTTTCGACCATTTCATGTGGCCTTGACACTTCCATGGTACATATGTTTTAATGTACTCATTGCTTTCCTTTTATCATAATAGTCTATATATGTATTTTCTAATTTTTATGATAATCTTATTACATACTAATGCAGGTTTCACTAGTTGCCACTAGGGGGCAATGTGAGGGGGTTTAGGCATCTGGTGTTGACAAGGGGAAGTTAATTAAGTATTATAGATTGTTTAAGCATACATGTATACTTGTCAATTGTGCATACTCATTTTTAACTATATGTTTTATTTGACAGAGGGTGGTGTTTAATGATGTCATGAGATCAGTTCACCATGATAGAGTTACATGCATCTCAATGCACACTAATAGCCCCACAATACGTATATTTCTAAATTTATTTGTGTGTAGTTTACTATCAAGTATATATTTAATATGATCAAGTGATTATTGTATGAAACTAATCAATTTGACTTTTGTAGGTAACCGCTAGTTTTAGGGAGGTACCACGCGAAGGGTTTGTATCACTCATGACCCAACCAACATTTCCTAAAGAAAGTTCAACATAGGTAAGTTTTAATGTTAATTTAGTTATATTTAAAACATGTATTTGCTTCCAAGGATTTAAAATTAAATAGTATAAGTCATACATCAATATCATGTTCACAAACATATATACAGGTCAGAGTTGACATTGGTGGAATTGTCCCTTCGCTACCAAGGACATATATTAGGTCTCCTGACCGCATGAGGAGACATAGAGGCAAGGTACATGAGAGTTCAATTTTTTTTAAAAATATTTATTATTGTTTACTATGATTTCAAATTTTAAGTTATTATTTATAGAAATTATATAAATTAAGTAATCTAACTTGGGGTTTCACTTTGTGTTTGAATGCAAGATCCATCATAGCCAAAGAGTAGTTCGAAGAGACATCACTTTGATTATCCACTAGTAGAATAGGATGTCCTAGAAACATTTATAGTTGAACTTCTTATGTTGAGATGTCATATGGCACATTTTGAGATGGTGTATGCCATATTGTATCTAGATATTTTGATTTTGTAAATTTTTGGAGATGGCATGTGCCACATTTTGTACAAAACTATTTCATATATACATATCTACATGTTCATTTCTGATTATTTTATCTTTTTAATTTGTTCTATGTATCTATCATTTCCATATTATATCTTTGGCATGTGTTGAATGTATGTATTATTTCCATATTATGTCTTTTCCATGCATTTTATTTATGTATGTATGTTCATTTTCATATTATATCTTTTCCATTTGTTGTAGTATGTATTATTTTCATACTACATCTTCATACTCCATTAGCCATCTAGTGCACTATAATTTTGAGAACACCAAAATGTTGATTGCAAGATTCATGGTAGATAGGAGTGCAATTGATTAATGTTTTGTCAAATGCATTATGTTATTTAAAATTTATTTTACATGTGTTTATTTGAAAGACTACATTGTTGTGATGTTGGGATAACTAAACATTTGATTTGGTTTTCAATTTCCTTTATTCATACATGTGGCATTCCCACTAAGACAACCTTTGATCCTTTATAGATTTGGTTTTCATTTGATTAATGTTATTATTTTGGTGTTACACCATGTTTGAATAGATCTAAAAGTACTTTTCATGCTTTGTTTATAATCCTTGTAGTCAATGTAATGAAATCTCTTTACATTGTTCAAACAGTTCAACATTCTTTATTTATTCTTTTATATTCCTTTGATGCATTTTATAAAACTGATGCAGAGGCTAGTGGGAAGTAACATTTATTCATGGTTTAATGACTTCTTCCTTCTTTGCTTGATAAAAAATCCTTCAATCTTCATTAAAAAGATCACCTCAGGACCCATCCCACTCCATAGACCTATTAGAGGTAAAATTCAATCTCCTTAGACTCCGCTAGAATCTACATCTTGAATCCATCCACTTCTTCATACTCCTACCTTTCAATCATGCTCCAAACTCCATGTTATGCATCCTCCATTCAATAGGCTTCTGCAACCACAACCATCAACCTTGCTTTCATAGGTGATCCTAAGTCCTATAAGGACCCCAACACACTTCTTTCACCCATACACCAAGCCACAAACTCTTTCTTCAATACATTTTGTCTCCTTCACAAATCTATCCAGTCATACACTATCCTAGTAGTACAACAACAAGGGTTTTTAAATATTTTCTCAAAATAGTTCGAAACAACTCTTAAAAAAAATCACATATCTAATACGCTTTTTCAATCCCATTAACATATCTCAAAATTGACCCCTTGTGTTTGGGACCATCCTACTCAACTTTTCCACTATCACTGAACTAAGAGGGCTAATTCGACCCCTTTCCAAAGAAACTACTAATGCATCTTCACCCCAGGCCTTAAGAATTTCAACATATTCATAAAATGACCCAAAACTATGGATTCTACAACTAATTTTATTATAAGACCTCTCTATGTGAAAAATCCCTAATTTTCTTCTCAACAACCCCTATAATCTAGGGCTTGGTCAATGTATGACCTCCCAACACCATAGCCTCAAATAAATGGATGATTCACAATCCTTATACCATCCTAACATGGATTCAAACACAAAATCACCCTGTCAAATGGCCAGATCCTCTACTACTATAACCATGCACCATGCATGCAACCCTTCAATACTGTAAAACTCACTGATTCATCCATGATCTCTTACAACCAGTCTTCAATCCTGCATTATTCATGTTAGGAATATATATCAAAAGTGTTGATCCATCTTATGCACTCAATTAATTATTACACCATTGCACGCCTTTATACATTAGGCTTATTACATTCCATTACATCCAATTACAAAATTGACTTCAAGTCAAATTACATTCCGATATTGATCATTTAGATCATTCATTCTTGATGAGCATTCTTCATGAGCCATCCATGTGACCCCTTTTCAGGTCTCTGTCAGGGTGCCCTGCACAATACTCCCAAGCATCAAATCAATCCAAGTCCCTTGGATTGGGAGTTTCTTTTTTTTTTTTTTCTCTAGTCTCTATCCACTGCTTGTTAAGGATCTACAACATAAGTGTATCCTTTGTTCCTTGGATTCATGTACCTACAAACTTGTCATAAAAGTGTTAAGGATAAAAATGATCAAATATTTCTTATTCACCAAAACAATTGTTTGGTATTCCACTCTCCTCTCCATCATTGGTTTCAACACTTCCTTTGTCTTTTCACATACTCCTTGTGAGATCTCTTTACTTGTAGACACTCTAGCCTCTAAGGTCTTTGCATGACCATCTTCTCTTTCATCATCATGCCCTTTTCCTAGGCATTCTTCCACTACACCACCCTTCTTTTTCCACTCATCAACTATGGAATCCAATTCATCACACAAATCTATCTTGTCTTCAAGACTTGGAACACTATTTTCTTTGCACTTCTCAACAACTTGTACACTCTCCTTATCATCAAATTCTTGAACTCTCTCGGTAAGCTCTTTCTACAGTAGACTCTTCTCTGCAATCAGCCTTTTGATAGGCCACACAACCATTTTCTTCATCTTCTTATGACAACTAGTGGCTTCTTACTTCAACTCTGTCTTCAAGAGCTTTGACTCTTCACTCTCCAAGGTCCTTTTCATCTACAATTTGATTTCAATAATTTGTAAGTTAAGAATTCAAATATTTGAATCTTAATGGTTACTTAGTTTAGGAGGGAAATGAGTTTTAATGGTTAAATGTAATTGTAATCAAATAAAATGGATTGGAGTTATTTGATATGGTTACTAGGCACCATATTTGATCAGCCCATGACAAGGAAGAAATATAGTACAACCTAGTACAAAGATTGTATGGACTGCACAAGTTCGAGGAATAAAAGTGGTTGTTGTTTTGCAAATTTCTTGATTTCTGAATGTTTCAATGAGTCTAATTCATTGAACATAAATTAATGTGTGTTTTAGAACCTCTATAAATCCATTTTCAATTCATTTTTATTGAGATTGCATTGAAATTCTTTGACTGTACCTTGACAAAGCATAGTTTTGCATTGGTTTAGAAGAATGGATTGAGATTCTGATGCAAGAGCATCCTGGGTGTAAGGGCAATCTTGCATCACCCAAAAATATTTTTGTTTTCTTTTTCAATAAGGGCTACCTTGTGCAAAGCTGCTATTTATGGAAACTTGCTATTTTTAGTAAGTTGGTCATATGATCTCGAAATGTTCTGATTTTGCATGTGGAGGTTCATCTCAGTCATATCAGCCTGCCAGTAAAGTTTCATGGCTAGATCAGGTCTAGTTTTGAAGATATTGAAAATTTTCGATATTGAAAATAGGGTACAGAAACTTCAAGCTCAGTTTTGAAGGCTTTAAAGGCCTCGAATGAGGTCCAAACTTGGGCTGAATGAAGCTTGCTTAGTTTAATTGTTGTAGAGCGCTTCGTGGCATTTCTGAAATGGGGTTATAATAGTCAATTGGGTCAACTAGTGATGACTTATGGTCTCCGAAAGTTGGGCCACCTGAAATAGCAGAAAATAATTTTCCTTCAAAATTTTTGTTCGGGTTTCAAAAGTTATTTTGAGCCGACTTTGATGTACTAAATTGAAAAATAAAATAATTCTAAGTTTGGTCAGTCCTAAGGGCTAAATTTCTGGAACCTTCTCGGGCGGTGGAAATTGCCTATATAAAGAAAGCCCGTAGTGTTGTCTTAGGCAGTTCGGAACAGTTCTGGGTAGATCTGGGTAATAATTCGAGGCTTTGTCCTACAAAATATTGTAAGGGGAATGCCCATGTGGCTTTGCATATTGTAATTCTGAAAGTTTGTAATTCCGCATTTGTGGAGATAATAAGAAGTCCATTTTCTGTTCTTGCCAATTGTTGTCGCTTCTCTGTTTCTGTTATGTGTTTGTGGTATTAAGGGGAGTCCCCTTCATCAGATTCATCCCATTTTTGTAATCACTGTGACTTGGGGATGAATCACACATGTGTATTATATATGTATAACACTAAATATGCAAGGAAATTCATCATATGTTGCAGGTGATCACCATTTTATGACTGTTGCAGGTTTAAGGAACAAGGAAAAGTTTGCATAGCTATTGCAGTAGCATATTGGGCCTCACGAGGAGCACTTTTTATGATTGCAATCACTTATTTATGATGGAAGGATGGTGAATCCACCTTTGGTTGGTTTTAATTTTTCTTGGAGAGTCCAAATTCGAGAAGCCCTAGTTTTGGAGGATTTAGGAGCCTAATTTGGGGCTTTTGATGTTCCCAAGGGTCTGAGACTAATTACTTTCATATTTGGGTGTTTTAGGAAATAATTAACTACTATCCAAGAGAGGGAGCCTTTGGGTTAAGTTTATGATCTAGTTCCTTTGTAATTTTGCCCATTTTTGTGTATTTTTGAGGTCTCAAAGTTGTAACAGCAAGGTATGGTCCAAAACAACCTACCTCTTTCTTTGCATATGTTGGAAATATTGATAAAGGGTGTTTGAAAAACCTATTTGTTAGCCAAGTGATTTAGAAGTTTTTGGAGTTATGGGTTTTGGAAGGTTGTTGATGTCCTAAAATAGTGAACTAGGTCTCCTAAAAAATTCCAAGCACTTTGTGCATAATCCATCCAATCTGACTCCACAATTAGTTGATTCCTTCT
This sequence comes from Thuja plicata, assembly GCA_018584345.1. Classification (NCBI taxonomy): domain Eukaryota; kingdom Viridiplantae; phylum Streptophyta; class Pinopsida; order Cupressales; family Cupressaceae; genus Thuja; species Thuja plicata. The sequence continues at coordinate 3,003,998 of MU223858.1, forward strand.
GAATTTGGTTGAATTAGGTCTCTTATGGCATTAGAATCCTTGATTTGAGTTTTTGGGTTGAAATCTCATTTTGAGTTAGTGCACCTTGGGAACACTTCAGTTTGACATGCGCTAGAATGTTCTTGATGCTACACAAGCAAAGAAAGGTCTCCCCTAGCTTTTACCTGGCCAACTGGAGTTGATGGAGCTGATGGTTTAGTCCCACGATGAATGGTTTGAAAGGTGGATGATTGAGTAACTTTCAACTAAGCAACAATGACACTTTTTGCACAAACCAAGATCAGGTTTCAAAATGGAATCTGAGTGGAATCTCTTAGAATTGAGCCATGTACTTGTAGGCCTTCCCAAGATGGTCCTTCTGCACTTCACAGGTCTTTGATATCTCTCATGAGATCCGAGATATGGATCTACAAAAATTGCTGCAAAATTTGGCTTAGTGCAACTTACGAACACTTCGGTCTGACATGCGCTAGAATGTTCTTGATGCTACGCAAGTGAGAAAAGGTCTCCCATTTCATTTACTAGGCCAACTAGAGCCGATGGAGATGATGGTTTAGTCCCATGACGAATGGTTTGAAAGATGCATTATTGAGCAACTTTCAACTGAGCAACAATGACACTTTTTGCACCAACCAAGATAGGGTCGCCAAATGGAATCCTAGTAGAATATCCCATAACTGAACCATGTCCTTGTAGGCCTTCCCAAGATGGTCATTTTTCACTTCACAAATCTTTGATATCTCTCATGAGGTCTGAGATATGCATCTCCAAAAAATGCTGCCCAATTTGGCTTAGTGCACCTTGGGAACACTTTGGTTTGACATGCGCTGGAATGTTCTTGATGCTACACAAGTGAAGAAAGGTTTCCCCTAGTGTTTACCCAGGAAAATATAACCAATGGATCTGATGGTTTGGTCCCACGACAAATAGTTTGAAAGATGCACCATAGAGCAACTTTCAACTGAGCAACAATGACACTTTTTGCACCAATCGAGATAGGGTCGCCAAATGGAATGTGAGTGGAATCTCCCAAATCCCAGAAACATGCTTGTAGGCTTTCCCAAGATGGTCCTTGTGCAATTTCATGGATCTTTGATATCTCTCACGAGTTTTGAGATATGGATCTCCAAAAATCACTACCAAATACAACTTAGTGTACCTTGGGAACACTTCAGTCCGACATGCGCCAGAACATTCTTGACACTAAGAGAGCCAAGAAAGGTCTCCCCTAGCATTTACTTGGCCAACTGGAGCTGATGGAGCTGACGTTTTTGTTCCATGATTAACGGTTCTTGATTCTCTTGAATTGTTAGTGGTATGTGACTGGCAGAGAAGCAAAGACTAGATGCTTGATTCCCCATAACTTTTGATGGGTATTGTTTCAAGAACCAAAAATGGATAAATTATATTATCTCATGTGCTCCAAGGTATCCCAAGTGTTATATTGGTTGAGTTAAAGGTTTTAATGGCACTTCCTTCATTAAGTGCCCCAATTAGCCCTTCCAAGCCAAAGTGAGGGTTCTTAAGTTAGAGGAGTTGTCCAATGTTTCAAGACTTGTCCTTTTGGGAAAAGTGATAATAGTCCAAAGTTCCTTTGTCTTTTTTTTTCCTTGATGTTTCTAAAAATTAACATTGGCTTCTATAATAAGGTGTGAATACATGAGAATGGTTTTGCACTTCTCGTAGTCTTCAAACACAGGGATACCATTATTTATAATCATGTATGTGCACAACCTTGTTCTTGCAACAACATGTGATCCTATTGGATATGTGAACATATCATCATCTATTGTCGGTTGTGAAATTTTATACTTTCCTCATACACAATGTGCTAACCAGTAATTTAATCTCTCATCATTCCCCTATAGTGCAACCAATGCAAAAACATGTCCTGGCTATAGAAGATCTAAAAGATGGTCCTAGTCAAGTGAACAATCCATGTCATCATTTATTATAGAGAGTGTGACAAATAAAGGAGTTAGATAATGTGGAACCCAAGTATCGACCCACTCACTTGCCTCACATTGTTCCCAATCACATTCAAGACACCCCAAATAAAAAAAAGCCAACTCTTGTGTCCAAATGGTTTATGTACTAGCATCTGAGCTTCAAAATGAATGCATTTTTTAAGAATATTTCAAGGTTTGACAATCCAAATTATCTCCAATTTTTCCCAACTCAACCAACCAAAATAATCTATGCACCACTGAATCAAGAGTCCCCCTTGTGACAATGCTGAAGTACACCAATCAGCAATAGAACGAGCATCAAGGAGTTCTACACCTAAAATCCTCAATTGCTCCATAACTAGAGCTCTCTTTACACATGCACCTACTCCATCATGCTCCCCTTTTCTATGAATGGTCTAAAAAAAACTCCAAATATGAGGTACACCTCTCTCTACATCCATTCTACATAACCAATAAAACATACGAGCATTTTTGAATTGACCTATGCAATTATGTAACCAAATGAGATGTCTATCCATAGAAATATCATTTTCCCGCACCCACTCAAAATAGTTCTCAAAATAATGATGGACATAATCATGAGGGTGAGATATATCTGTTGGAAACAATTGATTAATTGTGTGTTGTCCTTGATGTTACACAAATGTCATATCAGTCATCAGACAGAGTCTACCGAGTTCAGAATGTCATATCAGTCATCAGATAGAGTCTACTGAGTTCAGAATGTCATATCAGTCATTAGACAGTTTACCAAGACTACCGAGTTCAGACGGTAAGAGAAGCAAGTTACAGAGTCTACCGAGCACTCC
>MU223858.1:3013319-3030667 GCA_018584345.1 Thuja plicata
ACTTGTGTTCATGTTATTTGTTTTATGCATATTAATCACTGTGAATGTTTACACAACAATATAAGGTTAATTCACCGAGTAACAGTAATATATATATTAAAGACATCTAAGGACTTGTGGATTTATTTTTGTGGTAACTGATTCACCCCTCCCCTCTCAATTACTCCATCCTTATTTCCATCAATATCATCTCTCATATTAAAATGGTATTCTTAGATTATCTTTCTGTCATCTTCTATACTATCAAGGGAATGTCTATATGTTATGTGCACAAAAATAGAAACCTAAATAGAATTGTAATATTGAGCTTGCAACTCATTTTGGGGCTGCAATGTATAGTTCTATGCAAAATCAATGACCAATATAATAGTGTCAATTGGGAAAGTGTCCTTACAAATCCAGAATTGTTAATCCAACCACTTAGACCTTTGACTAAGCCTTGCATACTTGTAAAAAAAATTCTTCCTAAAATCTGAAATAAAATCAGCTACATTGCATTCTTTTGTAACCAACTCACATCTAGAGCCTTCACCTCCACTTTTAAATGTATATTTAACGGTTTCATATACCTTTTTTGGAAAAAAAAATTTCCAAAATCATGTTCACAACCCTCATGAAAACATGAAACAAACTTCACTAGCCCACCACACTCTGAGCACTTGTCATTTAAGCATTCTTGTCTATAAAAAAAACATCCATCATCTCTAGGACATAAAAAATGATCTAGAAAGTCTCTTGATGATTTTGGAAGAGCACTTGCACCACACTCCTCCAACATTTCACTACTATACAAAGTAAAATGAATGTATCATTACAATTCATGATGCATTGAAAACTCCAAATGATATTTGCAACAACAAGTATTTCGAATCTTAAGAGGCACACAAAAAAAAGGCTTCAATGCTTCAAAATATCTTTGTGATATTTGCAATGTTGGATGTGTCTCAAAAAAATTTTTGAACAACATTGTTTGACTCACCTCCAAATAATGTTTTGGATGTGGGGTGCGGTCTTGAATGCCAATTCTCAACTTCAAGACATCCTTCACATTTGGTGACACTCTTGAGTTAGATTGCCAAAATAGTTGAATTTGATCCTTCACATCATCGCTAAGCTTCTTATCACAATGTGGAAGTCTCCCACCATAATCCCATGTATCATTTTGAAGATGATCATCAAGTCTTTCTCTTCTTGCAAGTGCTCTATCCAAATTTTTACGATTTAGGTTCAATTCAACACAAGTTTATCTCATCAAATGAGCCTTTCTCAAATGATGACTTACTAATGAGGTTGTAATAATCCTCCTAGAAGGTCTCTTGTCTTTTTCCTTGGTAGTCTTCCCAATGGAATTGAGAGCACTAAAAATATTTCTCACAATAATAGCATTTCTCTCCTTTTTCTTATTCACACTAATCTTCAATTTGGCTAGAATAGGTCTCATCTTCTGCATCTTTAACAACTACAAAAATGATTGACATTGCTCAACCAATGTCTTGTGGCTTAAAAATTGATCAAAAAGTTTTGAAACCCACAACCGAACGGTTCTTTCTGATGGCTTGCCATCAAAATTTATCATTATATTCTCATCAATTTCAAGTAACCATTTTGTTGTTCTTGAAGGTCTCAAATTTGAAGTTTTTCTTTATTCCTCACAAGGGACTTCATTTCTCATATAATTTGGAGATGTGTAATGCTGATTTGGTTCTTGTGCACCATTATCATTTTCAATTCGTTCATATTCGAATAGTGGATTGTCATTATCAATGTCCACACTTCCATTGTCCACATCTACATGTTCATTTTCAAAACCTAAATTTTCATCTTCAATCCCTACATTCTCATTTTCAATATTATTTTCATAAATCATTTTAAATTCATGTTCTTGTTCACTTGAAACCACATTTAAGGGTGGGCCTATGCCCACATCTTCATTAAAATTTAACATACCTTTTCTCTTATTCCAATGGGAAACCCTATCCATTTATCTATACACTTCAATCTCTTCATTTGTGAGCTTCCTCTTTTGTTTATTCTTTTGATGACTACTACTCCCCATGCTAAGACCAAAAAGGTGATGCAACATTTGATAGTATAGAGATTCCAACAAAAAGGGTCAAAAAAGTGCTTTTTTTTTTTTTTTGTCTTTGACAACTGATTTCCCATGAGATTCTCTCTAGAAAATTGTGCTTCTCGGACAGGACCTAGAGAATCAATTTTTACTTGTGGATACTAGTAAAGCATATTGAGTATCCGATAATATCGGATATTCGATATTATTGGACATCTGATTTTATCGGATATCTGATATCTCCCGCCAAAATTTGGCTTGAACATTTTCATTTTCATCCTATTTTGAATGTTTATTTTACTTTAGATTACTATTATGTTCTAACAATATTAATATTATATTAATACCCTCTCTCTCTCTCTAGGTATTATTGTTATAATATAAATATTAATAAATAATTAATACTAATATTATACAATTATACAATAGAGAAATACATAATAATATAATACTAATTTATATAATACAATACTAATATTTAAATAATTATATAATACTAATGCTATTACCATCTAACTAATATTAATATTAAAAAAAATGAAATTTATAATATATAAACTAAAAATCTAAAATCGTAAAATTGAAAAAACTTAAATCATAAAATTGAAAAGAGGTTTGAAATCAAAATGTTTTATTTTGGCAGGAGTTATCGGATATACGATAATATCAGATATACGATTAGGCTTGTTATTTGCTTTGGGTTTTGGCTTTCCAATGCCAAATGTAGATGATTAACCCAAATGACGCATTTACCATATTTCCTCTGATCTCCAGACTTAGACAATGCAAATGATGACCTTTTTTCACTCAAAATTGGTGAAACAAAAAGGGTTTCTTAAAGACGTTACCAGCTTTCCATCAATATAATTGCTGTCAAAATTCGAGTTCAGTAAGTGATTATTACTTATTTTATAATTGAGTTATCTCTAAAGTCCTGATTGACAAACTGATTGAAAAACAACTATAAATTTCAAATGGTTTAACCTTTTTGAAATCTGAAACATGCATCACATTCTATGCTTTGCCTACTATAAGAAAAAAAAAGTTTGCAATTTTGTAAAGTTTAGAATTAGTTAAGGTGGTCAGAGATGAGAGCTTTTTTATTTTGAATAAGTTGTAGCATAAAATTCATAATTAATTATTTATTCGGTAAAAAATTACCCAAAAATATGTGTCACATCTGGGCATGAGTCTACTAATTATATTTATAATCTTGTGAAAATATATCATATTTGATTGTGATTAAGGTGGTCAGACATATACACGTACTTTTTATCTTTTCCTAAATTTTTTGTACAACAGCATTGAAATCTAAAATATTGAAAAATTAGATTATTATTTTTTTAGACAAGGGCTAGTAGTTTAGAAACTACATTCAATTACCTACGGATTTTGTTCTTACAACTTTTTTACATAAGGTTGATAAGATGTTCAACTTTTTACGTCAAGTTGACTAACCCTGATTTTTTGATTTTTCATTGTCACTTAAGGCCATAGCTTGGTATACCATGATCCTACACATAACCTCATAGGTGATACATCAAGTAATTCTTTGACTATTAAGAACAATGGATGATAGAGGGAAAGAGGAAAGATCTTAGGTAATCATGTGAAATATAGGAAGGGAAGATCTAAATCTAGGGTAAATGTCAAGTGTTGGCATTGTGGAAAAAAAAAATCTAAGGAAATATTTTTGGTCTCAAAAGGGAAAGAAAGGAGATGGAAAACAAGAAAATTTCTAGGAAGAAAATGTGGCAAGTGATGTGTTACAAGATGCTTTGATTTTTTCTTTCGATAATATTATTGATTCTTGTGTGTTAAATTTAGGGGCTTCTTTTCATACCACACCACATAGAAAATATTTTCTAGACTATGTACAAGGTAATTTTGGACATTTTTATTTAGGTGATGATGCACAAGTCAAAATTGTTGGGAATGGAAATAAAAAGATAAAATCACCAAATGGAAATCAATGGCTACTGAAAAAAGTGAGACATGTTGATTTTAGAAGAAATTTAATATCAACAGAACAACTAGGAAGTGAAGGTTGCATATTAATATTCACAAAAAATTTGTGGAAGGTTACTAAAGGTTCATTGATAATAGAAAAAAAGGGGCAAAGGTAGGTACATTATATTTATGTACTGGTAATATTGATTATTCTATTTCCCTAGCTTCCATAGGAATTAATACAAATCTATGGAATAATCGACTTGGGTACATGAGTGAGAAGGGGATGAACCTTCCCCGTTCGAATAATTTATTGCTAGGTTTGAAATGAGTTAATTTAGAACTTTCTGAAAACTTTGTTTATGGAAAATAAAATAGAGTTTGATTTCTCAGAGTTTGGAAGCATAGAAAGAATTAAAAGTCAGATCTTGTACACTCATATGTATGGGGACCAACTCATCTATCATATCTTGGATGATCTTATTATTATGTTACTTTTTTTGATGATTTAGCTATGAAAGCTTGTGTTTATTTCATTCCTAGAAAAGTTGATGTATTTAAAGTCTTGAAGAAATGGAAAGCTTTGGTTGATAATGAGACAAGAAGCAAGGTGAAGTGTCTTAGATTAAACAATGGAGGTGAGTATTGTAGAAGAGATTTTTATATTTATTATTCATACAATGGTATTTGTAGAGAAAAGATAGTTCTTAGAACCCCACAAGAAAATTGTGTGTCTGGAAGGATGACAAAAACCATCATGGATCATGAAAGATTGACCTTACAATTTTGGGTAGATGTTGTAGATAGTACTATTTACTTAATAAACAAAGGGCCTTCAAGTTCTGTAAATGGTGGTATTCCAAAGGAGGCATGGATAGGCAAAAATGTAAACTACTCTTGTCCATAAAAAAAAATTGTAAAGCATTTACACCCATATTGATATAGAAAATTGATCAAAGCTTGAGGCAACATCTAAGAAATGTACTTTCATTAGATTTGGATTTAATTATTTTTGTTATCGTTTATGGGATTTTGAGAATAAAAAAATCATTAGGAGTAGAGATTTCATATATTCAATAAAAAGGTCATGTGCAATGATAATAATATACATGGAAAGAAGAAAGAAGAGGAACACACAGAACACATGGTGCTTGATGAAATCCTAGAAAATGTAGCACCAACACTACCAAAAACTATTGAACAACTAGAACCACATGTTCCTCAAACTCCAATAAGAAAATATTCCAGGATAATTAGACCCTCTAAACAATATTCTCCTTCATTATATTATGTTTTATTTGTTGATTCAGGTGAACCAGAAAGCTATCCAGAAGCAATGTAGGTTGAAACTAGAAAGAAGTGGGAGCAAGGAATGAAAGAGGAGATGGATTCCTTAATACAAAATCAAATCTAGGAGTTAGTTTAATGTTCTATCAAGGTAAAAAATAATTCCTAAACAAATGGTCCACAAGATAAAGGAAGAACATGGATGAAAGAAAAGATGTAAGGATAGACTTGTGGTAAAAGTTTTTGCATAGAATAAAGACATTTATTTTGTTGAAATATTTTCTCTTGATGTTAAGTACGGGGTCTTCACATAAGGGGAAATACACTATCATGTGTGTTCATCTTGGGGGGTTTAAAATGGGAAAAATAGGGGCAATATATTTCCTACTGGCAGGAACCCAAGAGAAGTAACCTAACCATGACACTGAGTTAATAGGATAAAAAAAATTTAAAATGTTTACAAACAATAATGATAACAACGCAGAAGCAATACAATGAAGTACATGATATACACATAAATTACAACTTGACAAAGGTTACACATCTCGAGGGTTCCTCGACGTAGAATTACTTAAGCCAAAATAATCTATGAAGAAACTATAAAGAACTAACATGAAATATATATCAACTAACTCCATTAATATACATCTCATGTAAAATACCACATATACAACTGATACCCAAGGTATACAGCTGAATCAACATCCACTGCACAAGTCGCAGGGTATTAAAAAATACAAAACAATACAATGCATCCCCCAAAGGATGATAACCAATATTGACATATCATACAAGTATACAACTCATGAAACATCACAAGTCTCCAAGAGAATAAGAAGATAGAATTGCAACAAGGATCATCCAAGCATGAAGAAGAATCATCAGATCTCAATGGTAATAAGAATCACTACCACCTGACCGCATGGAACCAAAATTCCACTCCCACCGTGCTGAGGAGATAACATCAGGCCCACACACAAAAACACAATCTAGAAAGACTAAAGAAAAAGTATAAGGATAGGAAAGATCAAGACACACTAGAGATCCAAGGTCAAAACAAAGGTAAACCATCCAAAGATAAAGAACATACATAAATCAACCAAAAAAACAACATGAACCAACCACTGAAACCAAAAGCCAAATGCCAAAAACCACAACCTTAAAAGGTATAGAAAGGTCTATGGAGGAGACTTAGGCTACATTCTATGGGAGTGTTATCACATGGTCAATAACTTGAGTTACCCTGGACTGGCCTCTCTGGATCATGGACCTCTCAACATGACTCATTCGGAGCTAGAATACCCTCTCATGAAGATGAGGAATCTAACCATACCTACTCTCTAGGAATCAACTCATTCTTATCCTTAGTCTGTACTAGCACTCAAGGCATAAGTGAGGCATCATGATCAATCTTTTATTTAATGTTAACCCCCAGTTTTATTATTACATTATCACTTATTAATAACTTACGATACGTCATCCTGGACTAGCCTCTTTGGGCCCCAGAATCCTATTATAAGCCGCTCCCCTAAGATGCACCTAACTAACCACCCCCTAAGCTCAAGGTGAAATATAATCTCATAAAACTCATAAACTGGTTCCTACCCATATAGGAACTACTGGTTCCCAATTAACCATATCCACATGAGATATTCTCAAAGGATAACATAGCAAAAGTTTAGTAACACTAGGTTCAAGAAAGACGATCTAACCAACATAACATTATAGGAAACATGCACTAGAAAAAACACAAGACAACATGAAGAATTGAATCCGAAGTACTCGTATAGAAAGGAACTGACAATAAAATCCCAACAATCCTAAGTACAACACCCTAAGGGTCTACTAGTCCCAACAGCTACCCAAACCAATAAAGCTCCAATAAAGAATAGAAAACACTATTCACATCATTAACACCCAAAATACATCCTGGTATGACTAACACAATCTCAAAATGAACTAATCAAAATATACAGATAACATAGTGATAACATAATGATAAACAAATTTATAATCTCTTATTATGCAAATTAGCCTATCTTATAAAATTACTAACAAAGTATAATTAAATTTCCCAAAGAAGAACACAAACTAAAGTTCCTATAGGTTAATTTATAAAACCAACATATATAAATTAACCTACTAATAATTACTAACATTCAAATATAATTACAATAATTATGAAAATACAAATGTAGTATCAGATGGACATTAATATTCACTTCAATATTAATATTATTATGCATAATTAAATAACTCACATAAAATAAAACACCACATAAAATAAACTAATCCATTATTAATAATAATCTTATTATTAATGAACAAACTTACTTTGCATAAACTACAAAACTCCTTTATTTAAAAATATATTAAAACTCATTTAACATATATAAATAAAATTATTTAACTAAAGCTATCACTAAACTAAATAACATTAAATATGTATGAAACTACCTATCAATTGATGACTTTAAGTTTTTCCATTAGAATGCAAAGAGAAAACAAGTTGTTTGATCCATCAGTTACAGTACAACGAAAGTCTAGTTTTTAGTTAAGATTGAAATTTCTAAGTCAGGAAACCCGACGACATAGTTTTGAAGTGTAAACTGATAGTGCAACCCGAATATGATAAAGTGGAACCCGATAGCAGAAAACTGACAGTGGAACTCGATAAGCACAATACAGTGCAAACTGAAAGACAGTCAAACTAATTTCAGAGCAAATTGAGCATCAGACACCAAAAGTCAGTTATATCCTGAGAAAAGTGGATTTGACTTCCACCTCAGAAAAAATAGCTATATTCTATTTATAGATTTTTGATTTGTTTTTAATCCATTTCTTGAGGAACAAGAAACATGATTGTAATTATTTTAATCAGTCTAAGTGATTAAAAACATGCAAACTAGGAGATCAAGGTCTAGTTGTAAGCCTTTGATCATAGAGTTAGTTTTGTAATATGTGAAACTTAATTAGGTCAAATCTATGCTATAAATAGATGTTGTAATCATTCATTAAAGATGATGAGATGATGAATGTAGCCAATAAGCACATCTATGGATGAAACTGAGAGTTTCAAGAATCAGAACATCAAAAGATGAATTTGGTCATTAAGAACCAAGAACAGAGGCTACCGAGCATCAGAGGTATTAATCAATCACATTAGGTGATACATTTATACATGTGATATGTAATGGATCTGTAATCAGAAATAGTTAGATTGAATACACTCAAGTCAATGAGTATTTTTGTCTATATTCTAACAAGTGTAGAAAATAGAAGAAATCATTTCAAGGAAGGTGGATTTAACAATCCTATAATAAATATCTGAACCGAGTGCACACTAAATAGTGTTTCTAAAGCTCTTAACAGAGTAGACCTTAACCAGTCTCCATAGATACTCCTAACAGGGTAGATCATCAGAAGTGATCAAAATTGTAATCCTTAACCGACCCCTTCCAATCTATAGATAGTGAATATTTTGTGGGTGCCATCCCCGCCCAAGTTTTTACCTTCTAATAGGGATTTTCTATGTTACCATATCTTGTGTTATGTGTCAATTACTTTCATGCAAGTTTCTATGAATGTTTACATGTTTGTTAGAGTTTATAAGATGATATTGTTTATGATAACTAAGAGGGGGACTGAATAAGTGGCCCCAAAATATTCCAATAATCAACCCTTAAAACTTAGTACCACAAAATTATACCTCTAGTTATCTTCAGTTATATAAGATGAATGCCTCCAAATAATTATATCAATTTACTACTACTTAGAAAGCTTTGTAAAACCTTCTACTGTAGATTTACCAAATATAAGTCTATTAATTTACTGAAAGACAGTAAATTATCTAGATTATACCAATCAATCCAATTAAGTTAAGTGTACTGCAAAACACTAAAGTAATGACTCTTAAACACATTGACACATGGATTTTTAACGTGGAAACCCTGCTAAGGGAAAAACCACTTGGGACCGGTAACCCAAAATTTTCACTCTTCTAAAGTGAGCTCAGTGAAGAGCCAACCCTGTTAAAGGTTACAAACACACTGTTAGGTGTGACCTTGTTATAGGATTTAAAATTTTAGTCTATTACCTGATATTGGGTATCTCTATGCCACCATCCTTGATCAAACACTCACTTGGCCTGTCAATAGGTATCTAGCATATCATGCTATCTTCATGATAAAAAATTTTGATACTCCATTAGATGTATCTCAATATAGAAAGGATCTTTAAATCCTTCTTGGTTAAGACACTTTATGAATCAATGGTTAAAATTAAACAATATGATCTGTTCACATATACAACTTATACTTGCAGATTTTTTAGATCTATTGTAATCTCACAAAACTATTCTAATCAATATAACTTTTTTTATACCTCTTCTCCACTTTGATTCTTCTCAGTGATGCTGTGCTCTATTTCTCAGTGTTCATAGAATTCTTTAGCTCTTTCCTTAGCTTTTTTATCCGCACTCTATGAAGTTTCTCTTCATCAATTTCTCTTTAGCATCCTCTTTTCTTTGTCTCCCAACACCAATTCATAATAAATTCATTTTTCTCTTAAATAGACATGATATCACCATTGTTAGGTTCTTGATCTCCTTGATCTTGGCATGATCCACAATTCTCACTAGTCAAATTTAAAGAAAAAATTTTGTTTTATCTTGCTGAGATCTTCTTGCCAACTAGACAAAACAACTTTAAATCAATCACTTATCTCTGTCTTATCTTGTCAATAAAAAAATGATAACTACCAGTTAACCCTATATTTAACTCTACCAGCTAGATATTTTTTCATTTATGAACTTAAGTTAATTTTGGTTTAACTCTCTGATAGCGTCAGTCAACACTCCACTTCTCCTTGGGATTCTTCATCATTTTACACCATGTTTCTGTCTTTCAAGTTTGCTTGTGATTCTTCTTGTCAGTAATTCTCATTGATTTTCTTGCTTGGGCATCATTGTGACTTGAATGTCAGTGATCTCTATCAATTGGGTTCTACTGACCGTCGGTGTTTTTAGTCACAATGTGAATGCTTTTCTTTTATGCATTAGAGAAAGCATAATATTTATCTCTCTAATTATCTGAAGTCTTTGACACTTTGATTATAACCGATTAGATTATATCAAGTTGACATCAATGACAATACAATCCATTAACTGATTTAATTTATTGCATTATCCTTCTTCAATTTAGTTATCAACTTAACATTTTCAAACATTCAATCAGCTACATGTCATCAATCTCTCCCTTTGGCATTGATGGAAACATACTACATTATCATACTATACTATCACTATTACAATATGAAATATATAGTTTCATCAAGCCTTTCTAATGTAACTATTACAAATTTCTGGCTGTTGGTAAGCTCAAAAATAGCTTATATTTGTTTCATGCAGAGTGGTTGTCTTCAATCTTTAATCCCTTCTCTGGATAGATGTACCATTTGATATATTTGTTCTGATATATGCTCTGCCTTGACTGTTCCTCTTCTTGATAATCTCTTTTTCCTTTGACAACAATCTTTCTCTTGTCTGAACTCTCTCCCTTTGTTACTTCTCTCCCTTAGAATATTGATTAACTCTTCATTTCTGATTCTCAGTAACTTGTCTTCATGGAAAATGATATAGTCTCTCCTTTTATCATATCTATCATTTTGATAATGAGATCATCTCTCCTTGATGGTAATGAGAAAATCTCTCCCTTTTTGTATAATAATGAGATATATCTCTCCCTTTGACAACAATGCCAAACAAAAATACTTCTCCTTATTTTATCATCTATATCATCTTCCATCCCTTTGCATAATATATTCCTTGAATTTACCTATCCATTAGCAATACAATGTTTTAATTTTCGGTGCAGATATGTACCTTGCAATGTATAGATTTATCTGCTGTTATTCATTTCAGTGTTTGCATCAAGATGACTGATCTTTAGATATGGTATAGGCTGATGCAACCTCTTAGTTAGATTACTAACTGATAAACAAGGGTTGAACCCCTAGTCTCTTTCTCAGATACTCAAATGTATCCTTCGGTAATGGCTTGGTGAATATGTCAGCTAATTGTTCATTTGATTGAACATATTCTAGTGCCACTTCTTTTGCTTGCACTTGTTCTCTCAGATAGTGATACTTGATAGAAATATGCTTAGTCTTACCATGCATGACTGGATTCTTAGAAATTTTTATTGCACTGGTATTATCACAATAGATAATTAATGGTTCAAATATCTTCATATGCATACCTTCCAGTAATTATTTGATCCATGAAATATTAGAGAAATTTGCAGCAGCAGCCACATATTCTGCTTCTATAGTAGAATGAGAGATGCATCCTTGCTTCTTTCTTATCCTTGTGACATGTCTATCACCCATGAAGAATGCTTCTTTAGTTGTGCTCTTTCAGTCATCAATGTTTCCAGCCCAATCAACATATGTATAGACTTGTAGCTCAAATTTTCCTTCTCTTTTCTACCATAAGCCATAGTCTGCGGTGTTCTTCAGATATCTTAGAATTCTTTTGACAGCAGTCATATGTGATTCTTTGGGATTAAAAAAAAATCTTGCAACTATCCCTACTGCATGTGCTATATCTGGTTTGGTGTGAACAACATACATTAGTTTTCCAATCATTGATCTATATAAGGTCCAATTTAGTGCATTTGTCTTGTCTTCTTTTATCAACTTCCATCTAGTAGCCATAGGTGTTCCAACTAGTTTGGAATCTTCCATCTTGAATATCATCAACACTTCATTGATGTATTTGGACTAAGTGATGTATATGCCTGCATCTTGTTGAAGAATCTGTAAACCAAGAAAGAATTTGATCTCTCCAAACATAGAAATTTCAAATTCCTTCCTCATTTCATTAGCAAAGGATTTGCATAAAAATTCATTTCCCCCAAAAATGATATCATCAACAAAAATTTCAGCAATCATAATATTACCATTGGTATCTTCTTTTAAGTACAGATTGCTATATTTACTTGTTCTAACAAATTTTAAATGCTAATGAGATATGAGTGAAGTCTTTCATGTACTAGGCTCTCGGTGCTTTTTTTAATCCATATAAGGATTTGTGTAGTCTACATACCATGTTTCTCTTTTCTGGATTAACAAACCCTTTTGGTTGTTCAATGTATACCTCTTGTTCAATTACTCCATTTATAAATGCAAATTTGACATCCATTTGATATACCTTGAATCCTTTAAGTGCAACATAAGCAAGTAAGATTATAACTCCTAGTTTAGCAATGGGTGCAAAGGTTTCTCCATAATCAATACCTTCTTCTTGTGCATATCCCTTGCATACTAATCTTTCTTTCTTTCTAGTGATTTCTCCTTTCTCATTCAGCTTGTTTCTGAATATACATTTGGTATCGATGACATTCTTGTTATTTGGTCTCGGTACTAGTGTCCATGTATTATTCTTCTCAATATTTTCTATCTCTTCATTCATAGCACTGACCCATTCTTCATTCTCAAGTGCATTGTAAATAGATTTAGGCTCAAAATCACAAAGTAAACATCTGGTGTTAAGTGACTTACTTTTTTTTCTTGTTCCAACCTTCTTGTCTCCTATGATTTGATTTTGTGATGATGTCTCTAACATATTTGGGAAGTTTCAGTTCAGCTATGTGTTCATCATTCTGATTATCTTCTTCACCTTCATTTTCATCTCCATCGTTTGGAACATCATCTTGAGTATTATCCTGATTGTTGGTAATTGTTACCTGATGCTCGGGTGAAATGTTCTGATGCTCGAGAGCGACACACTATTGCTTAGGTAGAGTGTCGGGTTCTATATAAATAAACCTGTTGTAGTCCTCTGGTTCCTTTTTTCTTTCCTTGTCATTCTTTTCTGCAAATTTATCTATTTTCACATTTGTACTTTCAATGATTTTGTTAGGTGACTTGTTATGACATTTATAAGCCTTTCTTTTGGTTGAATACCCTAGGAAGATACCTTCTTCACTTTTGTAGTCATGTTTTCCATTTCTATCATCCTTCAATATATAACATTGACTACCAAATATTATGAAGTAACTTACATTGGGTGTACGGCCATACCAAAGCTTATAGGGTGTCTTCCTTGTGTCCTTCTTCAATTCTACTCTTTTTAGTGTGTAGACAGTAGTTTGAGTGATGATTTTCTCAATCATCAATGTTCTTGCACAATCAACAATTGATTTGTTTCTCCACTCAACAATTCCATTTTTCTATGGTGTCCTTGGTGTAGAAACCTATCTTTTAATTTCATACTCATTACAATAGTCAGTGAATTCTTCTGAAGTAAATTCTCCTCCTCTATCTGACCTTAAGCATTTCAATTTCTTTTCAGTTTCTTTTTCTACCATTGCTTTGTACCATTTAAACATCTAAAATGCTTCTGATTTATCTTTTAAAAACATGACTATCATCATTCTAGAAAATTTATCAACAAAGAGAATAAAATACATATCTTCATAGTAGCTCTTTGTCCTCATTGGTCCACATAGATCTATATGGACTAATTCTAGAATTGCAGTATATATATATGGGTTTTTCTCTTGAAACTAGACTTTGTCATCTTACCTTTTTGACAATTCTTGCACACGATATGCTCAGGCTTAGTCATTGTCGATAAGCCTCTGACATTCCTTTTGTTTCTTATCCTTATCATGTTGTCAATGTTCACATGAAACAATATTTTGCGCCACAACCACAAGTCTTCATTTCTAGCCATCAAACAAGTGGTGTTTGTCTCATCAAGATAGAAAAGGTTACCTTTTGTCTGCTCACCGGTACCAATCAACCTTCCTAATGCATTGAAGATCTTTGGCTTCTTATTTTCAAATGCTACTCTATGTCCTGAATTGTTCAAATGAGAAACAGTTAACAAATTATAATTCAATCCTTTAACCCAGTAAGCATTTTTCACATTTTATTAGGTTATTCAACATTATGGTTCCTTTACCTTCAACTGGACAAGGTGTATCATTTCCCATTCTCACTATACCACCATTATAGTATTCAAAAGCCTCAAAATTTTGTTTATCACCAGTCATATGGTGAGTTCAGCCACTATCTATGATCTAGACATCATTTTTACTAACTTTAGATATGAATGTAGTTTCTATATACGTTTCTTCATCTTCATCTGAATCATCCTTCATGGCTACAAATACCATCTTGATGTCTTCTTTTGATTTGGTGTCAATGTCATCAGCTCTTTTCTCAACTAGGTAACAATCTTTCTTTTATATAGAAAAGGGTTTAGCTAATTTTAATGTGAATAGATTCGGTCATGCTCGGTCTGTGCTCTGCTAGGGTTTTTTCACCTTGCGTCCATCTCTACATTTCTATCCTTCACACATACCGTAGTTATTGCGGGAAATAGATTAGTATTTATGGCTATAGCCACTTCCCACCAAGTAGTTGATGCTGGTGTTGGTGTGGTTTCAGATAGCAATGGCACCACCAAGCAAATTCCCCCGCAAGTTTGTACCCAAAGTATTCCATGAGGTATGGCTCAGCCTGACATTGTTTTACCCATTAATGAATTCAATGATGCATGCACTTGGCTTGAATCACACACCCTGATTGGCTATTTTCTGGGTCGCAACCCCCCTGAACATGTTCTCAAGGACTGGGTTGTGAAGAACTGGACTCCTCATAGAATCTGCTTGGAAGGCATTCAGAGCCTTACTAAAGGCTTTTTCCTTTTTCACTTTTCTAACCCCTCCCATGTGGAGGCTATCTTTGCCAAAGGTCCCTAGAATATCAGGACCTCGCTGTTAGTTTTCTAGTGTTGGTCTCATGACTTCTCTGTCTCTGATGAAAAGAAGCTCAAGGTCCCAGTGTGGGTCAAGTTCCCTAGTCTCCCCTTACCTTGTTGGCCTTTCATGCAAGCCATAGCGCAAAATCTTGGTAGGGTTATATGTCTCAAGCATGATCGTTTCCTTAATCTGCGCCCTCACAAGAGGCTCTGTGTTGAGGTTGAACTTTCTAGGGACCTTAAAGAGTCCATAGAGATTAAAGTTGGTGATACCACCTTCACGCAGAAGGTGCTTTTTCTTAACCTTCCTAATACTTTCTTCCGCTATCAATCAGTGGAGCATAAGATTAAGGACTGCCCTCTGGTAGTGCCTCGCTCCAAGCCTACTCCCAAGGACACTAATCCGCAACTGGTTGAGGGTGGGAAAAAAGAAGCTGGAAAGAAATAAGATGGAAAAAAAGATGAATGGCTCACTATCGATCACCCTAACAAGCTCCCCAAGCAGCATGTTTTGGCTCCTGCCTCCCATCTGCCACCCGCTGATAACACGGTTTTTTTGGAAACCTTTGTTATCAAAGTTTCAAACCCTGTTGAGCAGGGAAAAAATGTTTCCATTGCCCAAGTTTCTATTCCTATAGTCAGCTTTCCTTCTACAACTGCTGAAATTGTTCCCTCTAGTTCCTTTCACCACTCTCACAGCCCTTCTGGGTGTGCTGAGGCAATGCACACTGGCATGCAGGACAAGCGGCGCAATATTTCTCTAGATTTTCCTGGGTCTAGTTTTCTCCCAGGGTATTTGTCTAATAGTTTTTCCTCTCTTGGGGACGAGTATGGAATGTACAACACTGTTATTCCATGAAGTACATCTCTCAGAATGTTCGTGGGTTGACAGACCTTCACAAAAAATATTCTGTCAAGGATTTCCATAAGCGATTTTGTCACCTTGATGTTTTATGCCTCCAAGAAGTTAAGATTTTTGGTTTCATGCTTGATGTTTCTTGTAAAGTTATTTGGCCTAAGAGCCTTTCTCTCTATTCTCAACATGAGGCTAGATGAGGTGGAGTTGTTACTCTCCTCTCTCCTTGTTGGCATTCTCTACTGGTTAATCATGGTTCAAATCCCATGCAACGAGTGGTTTTGGCCACTTTCATTGTTGAGAATCATTCCTTTGGCATAGTTAATGTTTATGCTCCCAATGATGCTGTTGAAACATCTCACCTTTGGTGGTGGCTTGCGGATTCTCTTCCACCTGCTACTTGGCTTGTTTGTGGGGACTTCAATATTGTGGAAATGGTGGCTGACAAGGATGGTTTTCTACCATTTCGATGGACAGCTGGTGAGAGAGAAACCTAGTACTACATGCACAATAAATTAGGGATTTTTAATCCCAATGTGGGCCGTCGCCATTCTGATGGGGTCTGGCACACTTGGTCTAATTACAGGGCTTCTTTGAATAGAATTCATAAAAGGCTTGACCATGCCATGATCTTGACTCAATCTTTTTTCTCCTTCTCTAATAAGAAAGACTTACCTGTCCTTCCTCTTGTTGATATGACCTTGTCAGACCATTATCCCATCCAATTTAATATTGTTTGGTAGACAGCTAAGGCTAGGCCTCCCACCATGCAATTCTACTTTAATACTTTTTTCCTCAGCATCCTACCACTGTGGCCCACATTCACTAGGTTTGGAACCTGGAGCCTAGACCCACCTGCTTGACAGGTTGAATTCAATGGTGGAATGATGCTCTCAGGTGTACAGCTCACTTTTTGCGCATCTATGGCCAACAATTGGCTAACTTACATCGTAGATCTTATGATGCCATCACCAAAGCCTTGAGTATTTCCACCAAAGCCCTTGCTCAGGACCCCTTCAATCAAGAGTTTCAATTCAATCTTGCCAAGTTACATCATCAGAAACAAGTGGCCGACAACCATGTGTTGGAAATATAGATGGAGTAACTGAGAGGGGAGGGGTGAATCAGTTACCACAAAAATAAATCCACAAGTCCCTTAGATGTCTTCAATATATACTGGTGTTACTCGGTAGATTAACTTATCATTGTTCATTAAACATTCATAGTTATTGACATGCATAAATCAAATAGCATAAACACAAGTAACACCAGATATAACGTGGAAACCCAATTGGGAAAACCACCAATGCAACTAGTTACTGATTTTCACTCTTCTGAAGTGAGGCCTGTTAGGAGCCAACCCTGTTAAAGGTTACAAAACACACTGTTAGGTGTGACCCTGTTAAAGGATTTAATCA
>MU223858.1:3037629-3075303 GCA_018584345.1 Thuja plicata
GAAGTGACCTAAATTAAATGCAACTTATCTTGCTGATACAGATCTCTGTTCTGCGCCAATAGATCCTTACTGATCAAATATATCTTTGCAGCACCTCAAGGATATCTCTAATCCTTCATCAGAATTCACACATACCTTCTGCGTATCATATTCTTTCTCGCACACGCTTCTTCATATTTCTACACTTCACACTCTCCTTGAATTCGCAACTTGATCTTTCATATATACCCTTCAGGTTATTAAGTTGGCTCAATTACAAGTTTCAATTAATAGATATTACATTAGTCGGCTGCATAAACATTTCACAAATAAAATCCTTCGCAGGCCGACTCGGCTAGGTAAATGCTGTCCAGAAATGATATTCCAGTGTTGACCAGCTGATGCTCGGTGAACACTGCAGATTCTGCGAAGATCCTTTGGTAACCGAGTGAACTCGGTAAAGTCTAACTTTCCGTCACATATTCTTTGATGGCCGAGTGAACTCGGTAGAGACTGAATTTCTTTTGTCGACCGAGTGAGCTCGGTAGTAACTAACTTCTCGGTATAGTATTCTGGAGCACTTGGTAGACTCTTTAAATAGATTCTCTTACCGTCTGAGCTCGGTAGACTTGGTTAACTGCCTTGCTGAACATTCTGAGCTTGGTAGACTCTATCTAATGACTTATATGACATTTGTGTAACATCAAGGACAATACTCAATTAAACAATTGTTTCCAACACCATGCTACCAGAGTAGCCCAGATCAAGGCCAGGCTACACTGGTTAAAGGTTGGAGATCAAGTCTCTAAAGAGTCTTTTACTGCCCTCCATCTTCAGCATACCAGTACAGGCATAGCCAGAATCCATGAAGGTTCTTCTCTTTTCACAGAGCTTCCTGATGTTTTGCAAGCCTTTGTTTGCCATTATGAACAAGCCTTTGCTACTTAGGGCTGCTCCCTTGCTAGCGAGAAGGCTCTCAAGGATTGCATCATGGTGGTTCCTTAGTGTCTCTCCCTTGCTTAGTGGGTCTTTTGTGACTAACTGTTGTCCCTATAGGATCTTTGAGAAGCTATGTTTTCCATGGCTAATGACAAAGCCCCTGGTTGTGATGGCTTTCCCTGTGAGTTTTACAAAACCCTATGGGATGCCATCAGCCTGGATCTTCACCAAGTTTACCTAGAGGCCTTTCATACCCAATCTCTTGGGGATATCATCAATCAGGGGAATATCAAGTTCATTCCCAAGTCTGGCCATCTTGAAGATATTTGCAATTGGCGGCCCATCACTTTGCTCAATGTCTCTTATAAGATCATTGCGAAAGCTCTGGCTCTTAAGATCTGACACATGCTTCCGCAAATTGTTTCGCCTGAACCAACAGGGTTTATTAAATCAAGATTTATTCTTGACAACATCATTGTTGTTTGGGAAGGTATGGAATGGGCTCGAAAGTCTAACCAGAAAGCCCTTTTTCTCAAAATCAATTTTGCTAAAGCTTATGATCATATTGAATGTCATTTTATCCTTGCTATGCTTCATGCTATGGGTTTTGGCCCAAGATTTCTTCAATCTGTGCAGATGCTCTTCAATGATGCCTCTGCCTACATTACCATTAATGGCCGGTAGTCTTCCAACTTTGGCCTTTTTCGTTCCATTCGCCAGGGCTGCCCTCTGGCTCCTGCCCTTTATGTGTTAGCGGCCGAAGGGTTTGGATATTTTCTTTCTCATTCCATTTCTATGGGAACTATTAGGGGAATCTCCCTGCCAAATTCTTCTCAACAGCTGGTCAATGGCCATTTCACCGATGATTCCTTCCTCACCTTGGCAGAGGATGAAGAGAATATCAAGGTAGCCTTGCAGTGTTTAGACACTTTCTACCTAGCCTCTGGCTCTACCATTCAGTGGCACAAAACCCTCTATTACAGATAGTCACCCCTTCCTGAGCCTCCCTGGCTTTCACAGTTTGGTTGGACAAAAATTCAACATGGGGAGATATTCTAGTTTCTGGGTATTCCATTTTCTTTTCAAGGCAATCCTACTGATCTATGGAATGCAGTGCTTTCTAAGATTGAAAAAAAGCTTACTTACTAGATCACAAAGCCACTTTCCCTCACAGGAAAATTCTAGATCTGCTCCAAAGTTCTAGCTACTACGCATGTTTACTACTCCTCTTGTTGGGCCCCCTCCAAAGCCTCTTACAAATGGCTTGAGAAACTTCTCTGGGATTTTCTTTGGGCCTCTGGTATTGATCATTAGGTCTTTCACAGAGTCACCTGGTAATTTTTTTGCCTTCCTAAGTCCTCTGGTGGGCTTGGTTTAATTGATACCCAAAAGCAAGGACATGCTCTTTGTGCCAAGTGGATTGTGTGTTGCCTCTCTAGTGATGAATCCTGGAAAATTCTACTTTAGCACTGCATTTCCTTAGGATTTCCTCTCCACAAGCTTGCATGGAAGGGGATAGGCTTTCAAACCCTTCTGGTTATGAGGGAGACTACTCAGATTTAGGGCACTTTTGTTTCCAAAAGTATCTAGAGAGTCTGGGAGTCTATCAAGCCTTGGCTTCGGTGGACTGGAAATGGTTTTGATGATGGTCTTTCTTTCAACCAGCAAAACATTTGGTGGTCTCCTCTTTTTTCCCAGCAAGGGATTCCTCTTGCCAGAATGCAAGGAGTTAGTGCTCTTCAGTTCCACAAGCGTGGAATTCAGACCCCTAAAGATGTCTTTTACAGAAGCACCATGAGTCTTCGATCCTGGGATGATCTCTGAGTTCAGTTTTGGCTCATCCACCTAGATCATCCAACTTTTGACTTGCTAGTTTCTACCATTCCGCCTCACCTCTTGCACAAATTGGGAATTCAGTCTGTCAGACCATGGTTGAAAGACTGGAAGTGGTATCCTGCCACTCCATTCACCAGTTACAAGCCGAAACTTGGGTATTCTTGGCTTATGCCTCATTTGCCCATGATTGATTCTCTCAATCACCACTGGCATCTTTCCTCTTTGTAGAAGAGCTGGGGGTGGAGATTTCGCATCATTTGGGATGCTATTAATGAGCCTAAAATTTCTCATTTTTCTTGTGTTTGTTATACCAGGGCTTGTCATTGGGATCTTGGCTCAGACATATGGGGGTTCCTGACCCCAAATGCCCTTTTTGTGGTCACTCAGAGACTCTCATGCATATTTTCTAGTTTTGTCATCGTGCTCAAAATTACTAGAATTGGATTCATGACTTTTTTGCACCCTTCAGGCCAGAACCCTTTTCTTGGCACATGATTCTCCTTGGTGACTCTCCCAGAATGCCTTCCTAGTTCACCCAGATTTGGCATTCCTTTCAGCTAGAAATTTTATTTACTTTGTGGAAAGATAGAAATGCTGTGTTTTTTTCTCACAGTTCTCGGGATATTCATGTTTCTCTTTTTGATAAAGCATGTATTTGTAATAATGTCATGATACAAATTTAGGTGCAAGCTGACAAAGTGGCCTTAGAGGTTTCCCACTTACAGGAGTTGCTCCAGAATGAGGGCAATGCCCCTTGCACTATTGCCCGAGTGCCTCCTGATTCTCTCGCAGCTGATCGTATGCTGCCCAGGGGGTGACATCGTAGCTGGAGCTCCTCTGCCAGACACTCCAGGACCCCGCAGCAATGGCATCACCGCTCCCCCTCCCCACCTCCTCGGAGGGATGCAGGTTCTGGGTGGCCTCCTGTGCTTACTTCTACTGCTGTTGCTTGGCCTTTGGCCTCTACTCCTGATAATCAGGGAAAATTCCCTCACTTAGCACTGGCTATCTCACCTAGGCGGGAGGAAGGAGAAGTTGAAAAAGAAGATCTTGAAGATGGCTGGGCCATCCCTGATCAAGCTCCTGTGCCCACTATCTGGGGAAAACTAGATAACATAGATCCTCCTCCTTCTTCTACTACTGCTCTCGCAGCCTAAGAGGCTCTGGTTTTATATGTTTTTGGATGAATAGCTATTTGTTTCCAGCCTAGGTGCCGTGTGAACTTGCGGGGTGAATTTTTTTCCCCCGGCCCTTTTTTTGTGAATTTTGTACTTTAATATTTATTTTAATAGTAAAGGCCTCTATTCATCAAACAATATTTCTTCCCTTTCTCCTTATAGTCTCGAGTATCTTTGTTGTGAGATTGTCAGTTGCCCTGGTATTCTCTATTTTCACCTTTATATAACTTCTTCTCATAAGGTTTTTCATTTCCTCTGTCATCTTTTCGTCGATTTGGACATCTTGCAGCAAAGTGTCCAACCTCTTTACAATTGAAGCATACAAGTGGTAATTTACCTTTGTATCTACCTTTGCCTCTCTGCAATCTTCTAGCCATTAGTGCTTCAATCTCATCAAGTCCTTGATCCTCATTATCATTGTCACTATCATTTCTAACAACATGTCCATGACTTGAGTTACTTATCTTTAGAGAAGATTTGAATGTAGATTCTATGGATGGTAAGACACTATTGTCAAAGTTATTCATCTCAAATTAAATTAGTCTACCAATCAGACCATCTAGAGTAACTGTACTATTTGCAACTATTCTCATTTCTTGAAAAGAAGAAACTCTAATAGCATAAATAGGAAACAAGGTTGTTAAGATTTTGCTTACCACTATCTCCTCTTCAAGTACACCTCCAACTCCTCAGATATCATTTACTACCTCTTTGATTCTGCAGCTATACTGAGTAATATTTTCTCCTTCTTTCATCCTTAGGTCATCGAACCTCCCTCTTAAGATTTCTGCCTTTGCTCTAAGTACATTGGCATCTCCTCCATGTACAAGCTTCAACTTATCCCACATTATTTTTGCAGAGGTGCAGGTTTTGACATCTTCAAAATCAGCATTGGAGAGTGATGATTCAAGTTCTATCATCATGCAGTTATGCTCATGCTTGACTCTTAATTTCTAAAGAGTACGATGTCCTATAGGAACACATATTCAATATCTAAGTATTGAACAATATCATTTCCAATACCTAATAGGTGGAGTCTTATTCTGCTTTTCCATGATACAAAGTTGACATTATTCAACTTGGGCACATCTCATCTATTCATCTTGTGATCTTTTGCTTGAGCTGTTATACTCCCTTTCTAAGCACACAAGCTCTGATACCAATTGTTAGTAATAACTGAGAGGGGAGGTGAATCATTGGCCTCCAAATATTCCAATAATCAATTCTTAAAACTTAGTACCACAAAATTATACCTCTAGTTATCTTTAGTCCTATAAGATGAATTCCTCCAAATACTTATATCAATTTACTACTGCTCGGAATACTTTGTAAAACCTTCTACTATAGATTTACTGAATAGCAGCCTGTTAATTTACCAAAAGACAGTAAATTATCTAGAGTGTAACTATCAATCCAATTACATTAAGTGTAATTCATAACACTAAAGTAATAACTCATAAACAAATTGACACGTGGATTCTTAATGAGGAAACCCTGTTAAGGGAAAAACAATTTGGGACCGGTAACCCAAAATTTTCACTCTTCTGAAGTGAGCTCAGTGAAGAGCCAACCCTATTAAAGGTTACAAACACACTGTTAGGTGTGACCTTGTTAGAGGATTTAAAATTTTATTCTGTCACTTGATATCGGGCGTCTCTATGCTACCATCCTTGATCAAACACTCACTTGGCCTGTCAATAGGTATGTGGCATCTGATGCTATCTTCATGATCAAAATTTTTAATACTCCACTGGATGTATCTCAATATAGAAAGGATCTTTAAATCACGCTCGGTTAAGAGACTTTTTGAATCAATGGTTAAACTGAAATAATATGATATGTTCACATATACAACTTATACTTGCAGATTTTTAGTTCTATTATAATCTCACAAAACTATTCTAATCAATATAACTATGTTTATACCTTTGCTCCACTTTGACTTTTCTTAGTGATGATGTGCTCTGTTGCTTAGTGTCTGTAGAATTCTTTATCTCTTTCCTATGCTTGTTGATCAAAACTGTATGAAGTTGATCTTCATCAGTTTCTCTTTAGCATCCTCTTTTCTTCAATTTGTAATGAATTGAGTTGTCTCTTAAATAGACATGATATCACCATTGTTAGGTTCTTGATCTTCTTGATCTTGGCATTATCCAAAATTCTTGCCAATCAAATTTAAAGAAAAACTCTTGTTTTATCTCGCTGAGATCTTCTTGCCAACTAAACAAAACAACTTTAAATCAAGAACTTATCTCTAGCTTATCATGTCAATGAAAACATTGATAACTAAAATTTTATTCTATATTTATCTTTTCCAGATAGATATTTTGTCATTTCTGAACTTAAGTTAATTTTAGTTTAACTCTCTGATAGCATCGGTCAACACTCCAGTTCTCCTCGAGTTTCTCCGTCGGTTTACACTATGTTTTTGCCTATCAGGTTTGCTTGTGATTCTGCTCGTCGGTAATGCTCATTAGTTTTCTTGCTCAGGAATCACTATGACTTGACTATCGGTGATGTCTATTTGTCTGGTTCTACTGATCATCAAGGTTTGTAGTCACACTATGAATGCTTGTGTTTTATGCATTACAGAAAGCATAATCTTTATCTCTCTGATTCTCTGATGTCTTTGACACTATGATTATAATCAATTAGATTATATCAAGTTGACATAAATGATAATACAATCAATTAACTAATTTAATATCTTGCATTATCCTTCTACATTTCAGTTATCAACTTATCATTTTCAAATATTCAATCAGTTACATGTCATCAATATCTTACACAAAGATAGTATAGAAAAAATCGTTGGTTATACAACTGATTACACAATGGTTAAAGGTTAAAAGAGATTAAAGTTTTAGAGGTATTGATTCACCCCTCCCCTCATAGTACACTTCCCATTATTTCCAAAAATTGTTATCAGAGCTAGATCTCTTATTTGTAAATTTTAAAGACTTAAGAGAAAAGATCATACAATGTAGAAGTACAGACTTGTCAAGAGTATTGAAAATCAGAAGGTAGAAATTCAAATATTCTATGAGCCTGGTATAAAGAAGCTAGAATCAAGATGAGACATTTGTTAGATGAAATAAATATTATGGCATATCGCTGTAATGAAATAGATTACCATGACGAAGAGATACCAAATTTATTTGAGTCTTCAGTATCAACTACAAGCAAAGCATCAGACACATCAGAAGAAATCATCGCAAGCCTAAATGAAATCAATCAACATCTAGAAGGACAAGTGAAATCTCTACAAATCGGTCAAGAGACACAAATGGTAAGAATGATTGATCTCATGAACAATGCTAGACAAGATGAGAAAGAAAGAACACTAGAAATTGATGACATGAGAAAGATTAATGAAAAGCTACAAGAGAAAGAGTGAGAAATACAAATACTTACATGGTTCATCATCATGAGATCACAAATCAGATTATTCTTTTGAGTCAAGAGGCAGATAGAATGAATACAGAACTCATTGAAAGAATAGAAGCTATCGGTGAGCTAAGGGAAGAAAATAAAAAGTTGAAACAAGAAGTAAGAATTGACAACAACATAATGAAATAATCTAGAGAGCTGAAAAAAGAAATAAAAGAATGGATGATTTTCTTGATGGGAAAAGGAGAGTCAACAATAACACCAGACTAGGCTATATGGAGAATGGAAAATCACCATACCAAGAAGATCTAAAGAATGTCTATGAAAATCCAAGACCAAGAAAGATGACATGAAATCACTGTGGAAGGCAAGACCACACATCAAATGTTTGCAATAGCAAAATGAAAGGTATTCCTAAATCCACACCTTCATTCATAGGAATATTTTATAAATGTAACAAGAAAGGACATAAATCGTATGAATGTAAATCTAAGGTGAAACAACCAAAGAAGGAAACCTACATGGAAAAATACTATCTTAATTGAAAAATGCATGGGCACACATATTTTGAATGCTAGAAAAAGAAAAAGAAAGCATGGAAGCCTAAAGGTCAAGAAACTGCCTATCAACCAAAAAGAGTCGGTAACCACTATGTTTGGGATTACATTAGATGGGAAAATTGTACAACATGTTGAAGATTTGGTCACATTGCTACAAATTGTATGATACAATGGACAAGAAAGTCTAGAGACTGGACTAACCCTAGAATGGCATGTCTACACTATCTTAAAGTTGGTAATCTCAAGAAAGACTGTAGAGCCTGAATGACAGAAACCAACACCTTTCCCAATGGAAACACCATTGAAGACATCAAGAAGATGAGAAAAAAAATATGAACGAAAGCTACAAACACTAATGAAGCTGGACTAAGCAATGTAATTGGTGACACCTCATTCAATGGATCTAGTGACATCACCACCCCCACCTAAGAAGAACAAATAAGTATGGAACTGCATTATACCAAGTCATATTTTGCAATCATTTCTATTATACATATTTAAAATACCAAATCAACATGATTAAAGATGCACTGTGGTATTGCTTGTTATAACTATGTGAAAACTATCCTGTCAGTCAACACATACCAAAATGCATTGATATACATTCAAAGATAAGTTGTCTACACTTACCCACAATCATTGGTTAACACATAAAAGCTAAAGTTGCTAGTGTAAAATGATATCCATCGATAATCATGTGAGTTAATAAGTTGTCTTCACCATTAAAAAAATCTGTTGGTTGATGTTATAAGTTGAAATATTCCCCGAAGCATCATATTTTTATCGAAAGAGATGTTAATGTTTCACCCGATGACTACGTCTTCATACACCAAGAAGTTGTTGAGCATTAATGACTCAACTTAGGGAAAATTCTATAAATAGAAGACAAAAGGGTTTCATTTCTCACCAAGAGATTAGAACGAAGTGACAAGAGAGACACCAGAGCACAAAGGAACAACATTGCAGAGTGACTCCAATTCAATTTACAAGCACTCTAATAGATCACTTATAGCTACAGAGGTGAAAAGTAAGTAACAAAGTAAACTGAGAACTTTGTTTATCATTTACAGAAAACCCTAATTTCAGAATCAATGGCAACTACATCTAGAACTGCTCAGCTAAAGAGTGTTAAGAAGAGCAAGATAAATCTTATCAAGAATAGTACATATGAATAACCTCACTACAAGTTATGCCTTGAGATTGCTTCACAAATCGACAATGTTAGAGCATTCTCCAGAAAACTAGCTGGGTTTTTGCTCATTGAAGACGTGCGAGCATATATACATTGCAAGATTGCAGAGATAGGAGACTTGGAAGTTGAGAAAGCTTTCAAGAAGATTTGTAATGATGATGGCACTACCAAGGAAGAGCACAAGGACATCAAGTTTAAAGGGCTCACAAATTCCCTATGGTTCCTAAAATAATTCAAGACCGAATGGATTCGGTTAGTACTAAGTATGATACATGATCAAAAGTTATGGTTGGATGAGCCTAAACCGATTACCAGGGATCTAATTCACGTTACCACCAATTATCCCATAACTGATAAGGTAAAGGCACTGAAGCACCCACCTAAACTAAAAATTGAGAAGAATACAGGAGCTACATAGGATGGAAGAGGACTAAGAGTATCTACCATCAATGATGATGAACTAAAATTTGGAGCATGTGTCTTAGGATACAATTTCTTTCAAGCTAGCAGGATGAACAAAATTGCATCTGGAGCAGTGGATATAGCTTACAACATTCTCAAGAAAGGATTGCAGTTGGATATGTCATAACTGCTACTCAGACAACTAGAAGAAAACATGAAGACCATAAAAAATGTAAAGTCAAATTCATGTAAGTTTCGTTCTTTGATAATGTCCATATTTTTCTATTTCCAAGAATATTTCCCATCTATAGGAAATGTGCAATGAGACACAACAAGACCAGTGACAATACAGATTGGTGAGTTCATAAAATCACTAGGAGATAACTTTGAGTCAGTCATGGATGAATACTTTGTTGGATTCAAAGATAGAATTTAGAAGAGAGTAAGAATCCCAGAACAATTAATTGAAAAGTTCAAGACTAACATATGCTTTATGGTAGACACTGACTACACATACATCAAGCCACTTGTACCGAGGACACCATGGCTATCTCCACTTGGCTATGAGGTGAACATAGATCAAGAATATAATGCAATTGAGGCATTGATAAATGAGCCATTAGATAAAACACAACCTAATTTTGGAACATATGAAGAAGCCAAAGAAAGGATTGAAATTGGCTTGGTTGTGAAGAAGATTGATAGGAAGAAAGACAAGATGGTCAAGAACTTAAAGAAAAGGATATTGGTAATAGAAGAGGAAGAAACTAAATAGATAGAAGAAATGAAGGGTCAGTCACCCATTAGTGAAGCTGAGAAGGAGAGTGACTCAGAGTCTATAGAGTCAGATACACCACTACCTCCACTAGCTAAGAAGCTAAGGACTACTACTACATCCTGAACTAGGAGTTAGACAACAAAGGATGCAAGTCCTTCACCAATAAATAAATGAAAAGTAAGAACCTATAAGAGGAAACCTCAAACATAGAAAAGGGGTCCTAAGAAAAGAAGAAAGTTCATCAGAACTAAAGAAGACATTGAGGACACCAAAAAAGATGAATCTATCCAAAAGAAATAGGATAAGATTCCTGAAACAATTGATGAGGTATGTGCTTCAATTATCAAATTAGGAATAGTCAATTATAGAAATATTAAGAAATGGATGACATTGGATCCCTTGGATCAAAACAAGATTGAGGAGGCAGTCATCAAAATTATGTGTATCTTCAAATATCTCCCAATACAATTGGCAGATAATAAATGAAAAGAACTTCAAGATATATTATCGGCAAGATGGAAATTTGCATTACACTCTAAGAAAGAGATTAGAGAAAGAGCCCCAGTATCTGTCATGCCTCCTGAATGAAAAATGGAGAAGATTAAAGAAATGATGAATAATCACTCCAAAAGGTTCTCACCAAAGTTGAGAGCTTACCAAGTGCTTCAAGGACATCTACTTGAACTTGACAGGAAGAGTGAGGCTGAATAGAGAAAGATACTTGATATTCCTAAAAAGGATACAAGTGCTAAGCCACAAATAGCTCTAACTAAAAATCAATAGAACAAGGATGATCAGGCTACACAGAGGCCCGAACATACCACTATCAATGATGAAGATGTCACAATAGTAGAATTGGACAGAGAAGAATTGAACACATCAGGCAACAAGGATATGGATGTTGCTGATGAAACATGGCTGGATAATACTATGGATAATATAGTCATTGACATCACCCATGATCCTTCAAATGAAATTCAGAAAGATGAAGTTGTCACTATTGTCAAGGATCAACCCAACGAACAGGACATTACAACAGATGCTACACAAGTACATATACCACGCCAAATGCCATTATCAATTCAAGTAATCAATATAATCTAACAGATGGAGAAGACCCCTAATCCCATTGCAAGCATAATCAAGGATAAGGGTAATGATGAGAAAAAAGATACATCTAATTAAAATAAGGATATAACTGATGAACAGTTAGTCATTCGTGAAGAACAAAAGGATGCAGACAACACTGAAAAAGAGGCACAAGTGAAAGATGCAGATGAAGTGCAAAAGAGATAGATGAGAAAAATAAGATAGTTGATACCAATCCTAAGAACACTGAAGGAGATGCTGCAGAAACACCAAAGGTTGATAAGGAGACCTCCTCAGATAACCGAAAGGCAAACGCCAAGCAGCAAGATAAAGGTACAACTCTATAGAAGCCATCAAGTAGCACATCTGACCAAGTAGAGAAGATGGCTATGGTTCTACATACAGGTGCATCACAGAAGAAGAAGAAGAAGAAGAAGAAGAAGAAGAAGAAGAAGTTGTAAGTCACACTTGATGAGATCATTGAAATACCTAAGTGTGACCCAACTACATTAGACTTTGAATCACTCCAAGAATATGGAGAAATTTGCCAAAGAAAATAATTGCAAGAAAAGCTCAAGAAGGAGCACCGAGACTCCATAGTACTAGAGACTACAAGGGATATCTTGAACCAGATAATTCCTGACATTGATGTTGATCAAAATGCCCCCTTCTAGATCAACTTGTTGTTCTCACCGACGCCATAACAACACAAAATGTATATGTAGAGAAGGTGATTGAAGAACAAGAAGAACATAAGTACCAACACAAATTGACAGAAAAGATTAGCCAAGAAGTGGCAGAAAATAAGGTAAAGCTTTCAGAATTAGCAAATAAATTAGATCCAATAATTGTTGAAGTTGTTTCCTTAATCCAAAAGCTATGTACTCTAGAAAAATTTACAAAGGATAACAATGAAAAGATTGCAAAGAACGATTTTGAGTTGAATGCAAGTGCACAAAGTCTAGAACCATAGATGGAAATGCAATCAAATTGCATTATGAGAAGATCATAGAGATAAAATGGTTAAGAAAAGAACTTTGGGAAGTAGAGTCAATGTTTAGAGGGGAGGTAACCGAGATATAATCTCTACTATTACTGAACCTCACACTTCTGCAATATTACCTAAGTTTAGCAAGGTAACTAATTTCCACCCCTGAGATGTCTGTGGCAGACAACATCTATGATATGCATGCTAGGATCACATTAGATCATATGGATCTTGATCATTTAAAGGAGAAATAGGAGAAGATTTTGGAGGAAATGAGGTCCTCTCACTCTCATATTTTTGATAGGCTATAGGTATACACCTTTTCCCTTGCTATCAAGAAAGGGGGAAAATAAAATGATATGTACAAAGCATATTTATATAGTAAAATGGGGAAATGGAAGAAAAGGAAAATATAGCACAAAGGGAAAAGCAAGAGATAGTATAAAGACAAGTGTACATACACATATACTATACTATACCGACATATGCATAGGGGGAGTCATAAAATGACTAAGGTAATATACATGGTGTACATACTAAAACACTTTAGTATTGTGCACATTTCAATTTTTGATACCAATGTCAAAGGGGGAGATTGATGACATAAAGTTTTTCCATTAGTATGCAAAGAGAAAACAAGTTGTTTGAACCATCGATTATACTACACCAAAAGTCAGGTTTTTAGTTAAGACCGAAATTGCTAAGTCAGGAAACCCGATGAAATAGTTTTGAAGTGTAAACCGATAGTGCAACCCGAATATAAAAAAGTGGAACCCGACAGGAGAAAACTGATAGTGGAACCCGATGAGCAGGATATAGTGCAAACCGAAAGACAGTCAAACTTATTTTAGAGAAAACCAAGCATCAGACACCAAAAGTTAGTTATATCATGAGAAAAGTGGATTTGACTTCCACGTCAGACAAAAAAAATATATTCTATTTATAGAGTTTTGATTTGTTTTTAAATCCATTTCTTGAGGAGCAAGAAACATGATTATAATTATTTTAAATAGTCTAACTAATTAAAAACAAGAAAACTAGGAGATCAAGGTCAAGTCGTAAACCTTTGATCATAGAGTTAGTTTTGTAATACATGAAACTTAATTAGGTCAAATCTATGTTATAAATATATATTCTAATCATTCATTAATGATGATGAGATGATGAATGTATCCAACGAGCACATATATGGATCAGACTGAGAGTTTCAAGAAGAAGAACAACAAAAGATGAATTTGGTTATCAAAAACCAAGACCAAAGGCTACCAAGCATCAAAGCTATTAAATAAATCACATTAGGTGATACATTTATACATGTGATTTGTAATGGATCTATAATCAACAATAGTTATATTGCATACACTCAGGTCAATGAGTATTTTTGTCTACATTCTAACAAGTGTAGCAAATAGAGGAAATCCTTTCAAGGAAGGTGGATTTAACAATCCTATCATAAATCTCTTAACTAAGTGCGCACTAAATAGTGTTTCTAAAGATCTTAACAGAGTAGACCTTAACCAGGGTCCATAGATACTCCTAACATGGTAGATCATCAGATGTGATCAAAATTGTAATCCTTAACCAGCCCCTTCCAATCTGTAGATAGTGAAGATTTTGTGGGTGTCATCCCCACCATAGTTTTTACCTTTTAACAGGGGTTATTTGTGTTACCATATCTTGTGTTATGTGTCAATTACTGTTATGATTGTTTTTATGAATGTGTACATGTTTGTTAAAGCTTATAAGTTGATATATCTTACACAAAGATAGTATAGGAAAGATGGTTTGTTATACAATTGATTAGACAATGGTTAAAGGTTAAAAGAGATAAAAGTTTTAGAGGTACTAATTCACCTCTCCCCTCTTAGTACACACTTCCCATTATTTCCAACAATAGGGGGAAAAGGGGATTTTTTTGGGGTGGGGGTTGGGCTTTATGTAGGGAAAAAATTGCAAGGGTATTGGAGGGATATTGGAGTGGGTGACAAAAAGAGAGTTTGGGGAAATATTTTTTGAAAATAGGGGGATTATTTAGTATGTCATGAACATCGATGCTATGTTTAGGTTCAGAAAGTGAAGCCCCTGTGTTGTTAATATGACTTCAATTCAAACTATTCTAAGTCTTGTGACCATAAAAGACTTATATTTAGAAGAATTAGATGTCAAGAAAGCTTTGTTACATGGTGATTTGAAGGAAGATATTTACATGTAGCAACCACAATGATATGAGGTCAGAGGACTTAGTGTGTAGGTTGAAGAAGAGATTATATGGGCTAAAATAAGCACCTCATCAATGGTATTTGAAACTTGATAGATTTATGGATGAACAAGGTTATAATAGATGTCATTGTGTTATTTTAAGAGATTGTCTAATGGTAAATGTATTATCTTGTTATTATATTTTTATGATATGCTTGTTGTTGGGTCTAATATGCAAGATATAAATGACCTTAAAAATAAATTAACATAGTCATTTTCTATGAAGGATTTTGGTGTTACAAAACATATCCTTGGTATTTTAATAACAAGGGATAGAAAAAATGACACATTGACATTGTCTCATAGTGATTTCAAAGAAAATGTGTTGAATAGATTTTAGATGGAAGATGCAAAACCAGTTAGTACAACTTTTCATAGTCATTTAAATTTGCCCAAAGAGGTTTACCCCAAGAAATAGAAGCAGATGGAATACATGTCTAAGGTTATATACTCTTTAAAAATTGGTATCTTGATGTATGCCATGGTGTGTATAAGGCTAGATATTGTGCTTGTAGTGGGAGTTGTGAGAAGGCATATGAATAATCCTAGAAAATAGCATTGAAATGTAGTATTTAGTGGATTCTCAGATATTTGAAAGGTACAACAACTCAATCCTTATGTTTTGGATGCACTCATTCCACTTTACAAGGCTATGTTGATTTATATTTAGTAGGAGGTATTAATAGACATAGGAGAACTACAAGGTATGTTTTTACTATAGGTGGCACAATGGTCAGCTGGATTTCCAGATTACAAAAGGTTGTAGCACTCTCATCAAAAGAGGCAGAGCATTGTTAATACAAAGTTTACTAAGGCTATGATTTGATTGAAAAGGTTTATGGAGGAATTGGGAAAGACTCAACCCTTCACTCTAAGATCAAACACATATATCGTTGGTGTATCATATCATGCTCTTAATTTTAGAGGATGGAATATTGAAGTTGGAGAAGACATACACTAGAAAGAATCCTATAGATATGTTGACCAAGGCAGTGACTCATGAGAAACTGACTTATTTCTTATTTTCTATTGGTTTTCAAGATTGATCATAGTTGAAATGAGAAACAGTCATATACAGGTGCATCAATCCAGGAGGAGCTAAAGGGGTTGCGGTGTTGCTACATGATCACTCTCCAAGTAGGATATTTTTTGGGTGAGGGTCTTGATTAATCTTGAAATGGGAGATTATTTGTATGTGGTGATTGATCAGACAAGAACTGTACATTCGCAATGTATTTTCATTAACCGACCTTGTAAACCACCTCAAAAAAGGCTTGATAAACAAGCGGTTGCAAGATGAGAAAATTATAAGGTTGTAATTTTCTCTTCATTAGATAATAAAATTATGGTCAACTATTTCTTTGGTGGATGTATCCCATATTTGGTGAACCACATTAAATCTTTGTATTGTTTTTATTTTTTTCTTCTCTATTTTTGCATTATCTTAAATTTGCTTATTTCTCATATCTATCAAAACCCTAACAAAGTGGTCTTTAATATCCTACATGCCAAACCCAATATAACCTAAGTACACTTAGCTTAGGTTCGTAATACCAGCTTGCTTGAGTTAGGGTTACAAAGGTGTTACAAAAGGAGAGCATAAAGGGATCTACTAACTTTGGGGTCACTACAGATCATATGATAAGTCATGTATATCAAGAATTATTGCCAATGAATTGACATAATCCCCAAACATAGTACAACTGTGAGTACAATGGAAGAAGACCACATAAGAGATACAAACAAAAGTCTTTTTTTTAGCAATGTGGAGAAAAAATAAATAGATGGTTGTTATTTCTTTGTATTGCCCCTCATCAAACAACACAAAGACACATTTATGAAAAATCACATGCACGACATAACATGTATACACCATAGAGAATAAAAAAGATAAAAATATAAGAATTTTATGGTAGGTCGATCCTTTTATCACCTTGCACCAATGAAGTAACAATGATCATCTAAATAAATCTAAACAAATAATATAGCAAGTGGCACATCATAGGGGAAGAACCTTAAGAACAAGCAAACACATAAAAGAATCCACCATATATAAGAGGAGCTAATCAAGCATATCGCCTACCCCCAATATTAGTCTTTACTATTTAGGGAAGGTGGGAAATGCACAAGAGGCACAATGTGAAGCATGATAGACGGAGCTAATGCAAGCTCCAAAAAGGACCATACTTTGATGATGAGTTATTATGCTCTTTACTAGGAGCTAGGGATAACATTTGTGAAAATATAGTAGATAATTCATGATTTATTTTAATAAGATAATACAAAATCTATGGTGTTGATCATGAGTGCAATAGTTGTGTTTTGGTTTTCTTGAATTTTGTGATGTTTAGGATGAATCAACATCTGTTTCTTTTCTCCCATAGGAGGAAGAACAAAAGGAAATTCACTAGATTGAGAGATAGAGGAAATAGAATGTTTGTAAGATATAAGAGTTTGGATTGAAGCATTAATAAGAGGAATGAAAGGTGTCGGAATAAGTCTGGGTCTAGGACATAGATATGGAACATCCTTAGGATTTATTAGTTCACAAATATTTTAGAGTTTGAGTTTTTGGTAGGATAGGAAAAAATGACCTTAGCGAGGTCGTAATTATTGAGGTATGTTAGGCCAAAACAAGTCAATTTCAAAGTTCTCCTAACTTTCTAAAGGCCAATAAATATGGATAACTTTAAGAAATCCCCTATTGGGCTAAGGTCTATAATCCTAGTGAATCCTACACTATTTGGGGGGGGGGAAATTAATATTGTTGGCAAAAAAATTTATTTCTATTAGCAATTTTTTTTCAATCATATGAAAAGTCTATAAAATGCTAGGGAAGATTTCATTATTAAAGAAAATTGTCACCACAGGCACACTTACCTAGAATCCATCATTTCACCATTGTTTTTATATGGAGCTTAATCAGTTATTAGACTTGAAGGTTAAATTTTCCCCTTTTATCGGTGCGATTTCCCCTCAAATTATTCAATGGGGCTTTGGGGACATTACCACTTGCGAGGTCTAGAGAAAACACACCTACTGTGCTCGCTATTGCGGTACAAGTGAGGGTTCAGGGGTAATCCCCCCACAGTGATTTTTGGGGGTAGCACCTCCAAAAGCTCAAACATATTTTTATATTAGCTAACATATACTAAGCCTATTTTTCGTAACCGTTGGATGGTCCCAGATCAATTTCATAAATTCTATTTCGGGCCAAAGTTTTAAAGGACAAAAATTTCCATAGAAAGTATTTGGAATAGGGACCCATGTCAAATCTATATACTTAACATGTTCCCTAACCTTAAATGTTGACCACATATTGGCGAATATGGCCATTAATTAAGACACTTCTAAAATTGCAGGCAAAAATATTAAATAAATCATTTGGAAGACGTAGATTATATTGGAAAAATCTTTAAATAGATGAAATTAATCAATAAAAATGATGGTGAATTGAATTGCATTTGACCAAAATTTTATAAAGTTAGGGTGATCCATCCCCATGATTTGGTCCCTTATTCGCCAATTTTGAAACCACGGATACAAATATTCACCAACTGGCGAATATTCTCTACTAAAATTATCCATGCTAATAGAGACTATGAGTAATTGTGATGATTTCTCCATTATGGGGAGATTTCAAACACTTATGGATAGGAGAGACAATAAATTTCATGGAAGTGAGCCAAGGAAGTCCAAGTCTCACTTAGACTATTGACAATGAATATTATTATTTTATTATCACATGCATATTGAAAATGAATTTAAATTTTATGAGTACATATTGAATAGTCATTATTGAAATGTTCTATGTTAAGATTCTATGATGTTTATATGACATGCTTTATCCATGTTTAACATAATTATACTCACAAAAAAAATGCAAAATCCCTATATAAAGTACAAAGAAATCAAAATAAGATGAACACAAGCTAAATGTATACTAGATTAATCAATTCTATTACTAGTTCCTCAATTCCATTTTTTCTCCTATAAACTTGCCTCGCGTGTTGGGGAGGATGCAATTTGGAGTCAAGTGAAAAAGGTACAATTCAGGAAACAAATGGCCAATGATGCTATCAAATCATTCATTCATGCTAATGATGTTGTTGATTTCCTTGATATGATAAGGGCAATAGAGGTAGCTAGTGTGTATCATGACCTAGTTATGTATTTGTTGATGGTAAGGAAAAAGATTAAAGAACCAAAAGTTGATAGTGAGCTTATCTATGCATATGCTAATATTGAGAAACTTGATGAAATTGAAAAATTTATCCTCACACCAAATGTCACTAATATTCAAAGTGTTGGAGACTATCTATTTGATTAATCTCTATATGAGGCCGCTAAGATAATTTTCATTTTCATTTCCAATTAGGCAAAACTCGCTAGCACACTTGTCAAACTTGGCTAGTTTCAAGGAGCAGTTGACTCTACTCGAAAGGAAAACAATTAAAAGACATGGAAGTATGTTTTTCTAGTGTTGATGCTAAGGATTTTAGATTGTTTCAAATCTATGGTTTGAACATCATTACAAAAGTAATTGGGTAATTAATATCCCAAGAAAGAGCAAAATCATAATTGAATATACAAAGAAACAGGTAGAAAATTAATATTTTATCTACAACATAGTATATAATATAATGCAAATAAGATTTAACAAACATCTAACCAACACGATATGCAATATAAAGTAATATCTATAACATTTTATCTACACATGTGTACTATCAATTGAAAAAAAAAGAAATGCAATGATTATACTGATAGTAATATATACATTAAATAATACATTAGAGGGTATATATCAAAGATATAGAATTTAAATAAATTCATGTCTACCATTATGAACAAAGTTATGAATACATGTTAATCCCTCAAAATAATCAATGTCAAACCCTTCATTGGTACCCATAGCACCCTTATGTTTTGTCACTTTGAAACATTACATTTTAAATGATGATAATTCAAAGGACTGTGAAATGGCCCCTGACGTCAATTCTTATAGAGCAAAAATGCAAACCAGCTCATTTTTGAGTCGAACACTTTTCTTTCAAGAACTATGCCAATCCTTACCCAGGTCTATAGTAGACACCCAACAATAGTTTTGCGAAACACATTCTGCTCATACTATAACTAGTGCTTGCACCTAAATTGGTGCAAGAGTTAGCCAATAGGAAGAAATATGTCAATTAATATAATTTAAAAATCTAAATCATTAGAATAGCTAATATCTGATAAAGAAGAATTAACTACTTCTACCACACAAAAACTTAAAATAAATTAATTAATTAAAGAATGAATGAATAAATTATTTGATAAATGTGAGATGGGTACCTTATCTGACCTATAAAGAAAAATAAATTATAAATTATTGAAACAATATGAAATGCATATGTGAATTTGACATCTGACCCTTCACATAACAATAGAACAATGAAATCCTTAGAAAAGGAAAGACGCCAAGAATGCAATAAATACAAAAGCTTCCACAAATATTGGTAAACCTCAAAGTGCCTTGTTTGCATACGCATGTCCTCTCAACACAATGAGTACCTACAATCATTTCAGTCTTCGGCACTGCCAACAAATAGTACACTAGAGTTTTTTTCAATTCTCTGTATTTTGTGTTGTTTACCGCTGCATTTCGTTTAAGAAGTCTGTTCGCGACAACCCATCTTACCATGAGATTTTAAATTTAAATTTAATTACCTCGAACAAATTGTGGTTAATAACAGAACTTTAATGTGTTCATGAAAGATTGATCAGCGTAAATATGCGACAGACAGAATTTTTATACCGACCTTGGCCGTTAGTTCCTGTATTAGGAATCACGATTCAATGTCTTTTCATAGAATTGTACAGGAAAATTTTTGAAGCATGGAAATGTTAAAATTTTAATAAAAAATTATCAAAAAGAAGCTTTATTTCATTGCTGCATGGAAGCTCTGTTGGCAAAAATGCAACATTTGGTTGACGTTGCCCGTTTCAATGCATGTGAAACATTTCAACGCAGAAACTCAATCAGAGATATTTCGTTTCCCTCATTTGCAAATTTAAAAAATAAAAATTCACTTGTTTTTAAATTTCACTTTACGAAGGTGCAATAATTTGGACTGGAATTTGTTTTCCATTAGTTGCAAAGATCTAAGCAAATTAAAAGATTTTCATTAGTTACAAAAC
Organism: Thuja plicata; assembly: GCA_018584345.1. Taxonomy (NCBI): domain Eukaryota; kingdom Viridiplantae; phylum Streptophyta; class Pinopsida; order Cupressales; family Cupressaceae; genus Thuja; species Thuja plicata. The sequence continues at coordinate 3,058,403 of MU223858.1, forward strand.
TCTAAGCAAATTAAAAAAATTAAAATTCACTTATTTTTTAATTTCACTTTATGAAGGTGCAATGATTTGGGCTGGATTTTTTTGTTTCCATTAGTTGCAAAACTTTAAGTGCAGAAATGTAAGTCATTTCTGCAGGTCAAATAATTAGTTCAGTTCATAAGTAATTGTTTCTATTCAATTTGTTGGTAAAGAATAACTATTTTGTTAGAAGTAAATGGAGTTTAACTGAAGTTAAACTGTAAAATCTTTATGATTAAATTATATTAGTTCTTTTAAAGAATAAATTTCAAGATAGACTTTCAATTTTCTATTTATAGCTAACTATTAGTTTTTCACCCAATTTCCTAATAGTTTTTCACCCAATTTCCATTTTATTACTTTATAAATCATTGAAATGTAGTTTCAACAATAATTTTTATAAACAATTTATAAAAGTTGAAGAGGACCATAATTTATAAAAGTTACATAAGTAGCTTTTAAATTTTGTCTTCATGCAGAAGAGCATAAAAAATTGTTGTCAATTCCTAAACAATTTATGCTTCTCTAGCAGGAAGACAAAATTTATTTACAATGACAAATCTAAGGCAAGGCTCTCATTTTCTTCCCAAATCTAAGGCAAGGCTTCCTTGATATTATGAATTCTTTCAAGTGCAAAGTCTGCTCCCTCCGGCCTAGTTGGAGTGTCAAACCTATTGACATCCGAAAAACCACACCATTTTTATGTAGCTGAATAAAAGAAGAACAAATAATTTTATTTTTCTATAATGCACCAAGTTCATTGACAAACTATCCTACCAGAATAGTGTGCAGGCCTTCATGTTTTCCTGCTGCTATGTTTCTAGGACTGTCAAAAAAGAAAATATGCAGGGTAAAACAACAAACTTAATAAAACTTCCAAAAGATGCTAACATGACAACATAAACTAGAAGAAAACTAATCATTGGGCCCATAAGTACATACTGTTCTTTTGGGATAAGCATTTGCAATGAGGAGAGCACGCTTTATAGCTTCTTTTGAGGGCTTGCAAATAATGGGTGTCTTGGGGATAACAGAAATGGTTGTATCCCATGTGTTACTATTTTCAATAGTTTTTGGATGAGAATTGAGTGTTTCAAAGTATATCACACCTTCAAAACAATCTTCCAACCCAATTTTGCTCAACGCTTTTGCAACATGATTTTTGTCACCATTTGTAAATATCTGTCACAACATAAACACTTTAGTTGTATGCTTTCAAATTTCAAAGAATTCTATGGATTCTCAAGAATCAGGAGATCTAAAATTGCTCTCAATTTTTCAAAATCCACATATTATGAGCCTTTTAAACTTGCAATTTTTCTTTGGGGCATGCTTAATAATAAGCTCCTTGGTACTGGATATGGTTTATGATTCTCATATGGCAATCTTCTACGAACAAAACTGTAGAAATAATTGATTCTGACTAAAACATGACCATTTATGATTTACTATAATAGAATTTTTGTGGGCCGCATGCATTGTCACGTGGCTGACAAAAGAGCAACAAGTGGCTAACAAGTGGAGGTGCACGGTGCATATGCATAAAACGTGGAGATCGTAAGGATATGCTCTATACATGCGGAGATAAATTAGTAAATATTTTAGATTTAATTGCCTTGGCTCCATTTCGGTCTATTGGTGATGCAATCTGCCCATGCGCGTCAGCTTCTTTTTTAATTTCTTAAATATTGTCGGCGCTACTTTCCCGATCCTCCGTCAGTTGAGAAAATTCTGGCTACTTGAAATTCAGTGTGAGACAATTTCCTGATCAAGGGTTTCTCCCCAAAAAAAATCCTATCGGCTAACTAAATCTATTAAGGACTTACCATATTTAAGCCAATAAGATTTAAGAGCCCATCAAACTGTGTATATTTTTCCTTTATTTGTGAATTCCTACAATCCAAGACGCTTCCTAGCATAGCCTATATATTTACAACTTACAACATTCTTAACTTTGTTTGAGAGTTCCCACTTGAGCTCACTGGCTAGCTTTTTATAGTTCAAAATATTTGCGATTAGGTAGAAGGGAATATTCCATAGCTACTCTAAGATTCACCTATGGTATTTTATAGCCATATCGATAGCTCTTTTATAACCATACTGGTAGGTCAAAACTGTAATTTAAAAGCTAGTGCTTACAAGTTGGGATCGATATATAGTTCTATGGAATGCAATCACTGCTAGGAAAACACTATACTTTAGAATGGGAAATTAGAATTTTAATTTGGTTGAATTTTTGTTTGGTTTAATGAGGATTCCTCTAAAATATTTAAAATCTCATTAAAACAAACCAAAACATATACCAATGGGAGGTGATCATATCATGGGCTTCCGTATTAATTTAATTAACGTTCAAAATTTAGACATTGAATTTTGAATTTTTTCTATCCACCCTTTTAGAGATCACAACAGTGAAAGCTATTATCAAAAGGCTAAATTTCTTGTTTTGATCAACAATAAAAAAGTATAGTCTAAAACCTTAAATGCAACAGTGTTCTTCAAATTAATCTCAGTTTTGGGATAATTTACCATCGACGTAGCACTTAAAAAATAGAGGAAAAGATGGAAATTTATCTTATCACTTTCTAAAGAAAAGGCTCCAATAGAGCCTACAAACTATCCATCTGCATGGCCCAAGCTATCGTTCTGCAGAAACCAAAAAGCAAGGCCTTTTAGGGAAATAAAAAAAAAATCTCAAACATTGATCACAGATATGAAGAAGACAATCAAAATAGTGACACAAGTTTTTGTTTTTTGTATTTCCTTGAGAGGGCAACCCAAGTGTTGAATTTGCTTCAAAATTTCTCATATCATCGTATGTTTCATTTCCTTGAATCTTTGTGCGTTCAATTTTTTATTTCATTATTTTTTTCATTTAAGGAAAATAGGGAAGACTCCATGGAGTATGAGGGGAGGTGCATAGACAAGGCATTTGAGTCAAAAGTTTTGGACAGAGGCTTCACAATTGTTTCACCGATGACAACAAGCTTTCATATGAGACATCACATTCTACCCAAGAATTTGTCACATATAATAGTCTATCGGCTAATTAATATATAATGTGATATGTTTATTATTCTTCTAATCATTTGAAATAGTTTGTGCAACATAAAGTGGGGTGGAAAATATCTTGTTCAATACTCTTATGAAGGAAGATTAACTACAAAATTATATTCACTTTGGTGCTCCTGCTAGAATACAAATAAACTGATACAGACACAACCCTGTGAAAAAACACATCGTTAAAAGATTTATTTTTCAAAAGAAAAGGACTAATTTATACCGGCTAAAAGACAAATTATAATAAATGCAATTGAGCCTTAATCAAATTTTAATAAAAAAACCCTTAAATGTGTTTCTTGCATCTAGAACAAAGGACAAAGGAAAGAGTTGAGTGAAACCTAAAAAGAATCATTGGTATAATTATTGTAAGAAGCATTGCAACAGAAGTGGAGTAAGACTATATAAATTATGAGGATGTGGAGTAAGCCTGTATAAATTATGAGGATGTTAGATACAACATCATATTAGCTTATTCCATGCAACTTCATGTAGAAGAAACAAAACATTACACCAATGATAAAAATAGTAGTGAAAATTTTTGTGATTCCTTCGAAACCTACTTTACTCTTTAAAGAAAAACAATAAAGGAAACTAGTTGTGAAATCAGCCAGCCAAGAAGATGAATTGAAATCTAGTGCCTTTTAGCATGGTACTCAATAGGAAAGTCCTTAAGATCCCAACAATGGTTTTGAACTGAATCTTAGGAGTAATATCACCCACATAGATCTCATTCACAAGGACCCACACCAACATGTCCTTGGCCTTGGCACCCTTGATATCCTTCATCCTTTTCTTTTCCATCTTGCATGATATATCAGTTGAATTCTTATCAGCCCTCTTGAAGTGATGTTTCATCTCAAACTTCTACTTTATCTAAACATCACCAATATCATTAGTCATGGAGTATTAGAAAATGCTAATCTCTACCATACTTAAATAGCTAACCATACCTTGCACTATTTTAATAATTTAATATTTATTACCCAATTGGGTGATACATAAATGGAGGATTCATTGAATATGTGGAAGGATAGGGAGTATACGGTAAAATGTCTATTATAACTTGTACTATCTTTACAATGCATAAACAACACTTTCTAAACATGAGAACAAATGACGGATGTTTGCTAAAAGAAAGAAGATGGAAAGGAATTAAATTAATTTCACAAAGGGAAGATTGATAGGAACAAGTCAAAATTTTGACAAAGGGAAGAAGTGAAGAGTTGGAAAGGGAGTTATATAAAATTTGAGAACACTGCAACATTGATGATCACTCACTTTCTTACTGACAGCTGGACTGAACAATGAATAATTTGAAGTTTCTACATTATGAGTTAATGAGTTACTTTATATAGAATATAATTAATTTCTACAATTGTTTGATATACTTATTTAAGAGGCTACAACTGTATGTATTTTATGATGTAGCTACTTTGTATTTTCCACAAGTGTATTGTTGTTCTTACACCTCTATGCTTGTTGGTTATAGCTAAGGTATTTGTTAAATTGTAGTCTCTTTTTTTTTTATAAAAGTATATTTCTGTTGTAACAACTATTCAACCAACATGTTTTTGTTATAACTTCTTACTTTTCAATAAATAAATTAAAAAATATATAAATATGATAAAAAATAAAATTATAAGAATTGATATGATATGGTAGAGAAAGACTTAAATAGTTAAATTGCATCTACAAAGATTCTATCTAAGTTGTTACAACCCTGACCACAGGCATGATTGGGAGAAGGAAAACTTAAAAAAATATTCATGAACTGAAGGGAGCAAACATAATGAAGCATGGACAACCTATATGAGATAGAAGATGAATGTTTGATGATCTTATTCAATAACAATGAGGAGAATTTATACAATATTATTTGATGTCAGGTTGTGGTCAGTTACTGCAGGCAGTTAGTTGTTATACTGAACAATGTAAAATTAAAATTTACGCCAACATTACCCCCTTATTGAATTGATCCTAAAAACATCAAATTCACCTTTCCCTAGGGACGACCCTTAAGGATTACATAACAAAACATGTTGATTACATAATTTGAATACATATTTTGAGAAAATCTTATTCTAAAGTAGAAAATCATAAATCATGTAAAGCTCTATCAAGCTATCACTTAACCCTCAGAAAGGTGTAGCATCAAGCTATGTTCTAAAAATCTTAGACTCGAACTCTCGAATCACAGAGTCTTGAATTATTCAACAATAATCCCTAAGTGATGCAATGGATATATATCATTGTCTAGCGACCGTGAAAGTGTATAGTGATCAATCATATACTGTGAAGCTCATTGGACGATAATCCATATTGAGCACAATGCCAAATCCCAAAAATGTCTCCAAAAAGAGTCTTCACAAGACATAAATTCTTGAAAATTTTCAGCATTAGAAAGGAAAAACAAAATAGAAAACCAAAAATGTCAAAAATATTTTTCATGCATAACACCATCCAAAAGAGAGAAGCTAACCTTAGATTATGGAAGTTTCTCCATCCTCTGATGCCACCAATCTCCAAAGGTGAAGGCTCAAAGCACAAAATTATGATAAATAGGAGAATGAGAATAATTAAGCACCTCTCCATCATCTTATGTATCCTCATCTTCAATGCACACAACATTGCCTTCATCAGATTGTTCTTTCTGTTTTCCTTTAAGAACATCACTAGCTCTAGTTCTACAAACCCATGTTGTGGGACTCTTTTTCTTATAGTAAAAACATTTATTGTATCTTTTATTTTTATCTAACTATTTCTTATTAATTCTTGAATATAATGCTTTTTCTAAATGAAAATCTTCTACTGAATCTTCTTTTGTCCTCTTTTCTTCTGCTAGAATGGCTGAAATCATATCTTTTAGACTCTACAAAGTGATTTTGCTAAGTCTAAAGACAACATTATTATATTTTTAAGATAGGTTTTTAAATAGGATGGCCTTCACGTCATCATCATCAACAAGATTTATAACCTTTGCAAGTTTCCTACTAAGAGACCTCAAATTACTTGTATGGTTTGACATTGTGATTCCATTTTCCATTTTGAACCTAAACAATTGAAGTTATACAGAAAAATTTGCATTGACATCTTTTGCCCCAAATAAATTATGTTTTGTGATTGCATCTTGTGATTGTGAATAATGGTGTTCTACAATGCTCATGTATTATATTTTTATTTTTCAACGTCTACCTGGTTCGAATGTCTATGGTAGCACTGTGTTTCATTGTAGTCAACAACCTTACAATTGTAGTTATTTGTCTTTCTAGAGTGGTTTTATTATAGAAATTAGGGTAAATTTCGTGATGCTAATCATTGAAATTATTTAAATAATTGGTCCTGGTTGTGGCATACTCCGGTGATTATGACACAAGAGTATCCTTGGTTCAAAGCAATCTTGCATCAACCAAAATATTTCTTTTCAGGTTTGTTTCTATTAGCTAGATCATGTGTTCCTTTTTGTGTTCCTTTAGATAAAGGCTCTTTTTCTATTGTGGAGGTTTTGGTAGGCTTCATACATCATGTTTTACCTTCATCTAGGTTTTCACCTTGATCTAACTCTTCACAGTGGAGATATCTTTGTTTCTTGTCCGGGCCTTTGTGTTCTTCATGTTCTTACGGCTAGTTAGAGCTTTTCGATCTCGTGAAGCATTTTCCTAATCAAAAAAGATTTGTGGATCATATCATGATGTCCCTTGATCTTAGGCTAACATCTCTCTTGGATCACACATCATTTCTATAGCTTGGCTTGGAGATCTTCTTGATTTGGGTCCTAACCTATATTTGCACGTTATGTTTTCCTTACCTAGGAAAATTTGATCTTTCATGGCCAACATGATTCTTTCAAAGGATCTATATATTAATGTAATCTTTCATTTTTTCATGCATCATGCTTTAAAAAATACAAACCCTTTACAAAATACAAATCCATAAAAAAGTATTATAAAGAATCAGGTAGCATATGTACTTACAAGTCAGCCATAGTTCAACCACAAATCTTTATGGTCTCAGAACTATTGAGGACATAAATGTATCTTGTGAGTATGAATAGACGGTGTTATACAATTCTCTATTATTATATTCTTATTTTTGGATGTGTACCTATTCTGGATGTCTTTTGTAGCACTTTGTTGCATTGCAGTCAACAACCTTACAATTGTAGTCATTTGTCTTTCTAGAGTGGTTTTCTTCTAGAAATTAGAATCAATGTCATGATTCTGCTCATTGAGATGATTTAAATACTTGGTCTTGGTTGTGGCATACTCTAGTAATTATAATGCAGGAGAATCCTTGGTTCAAATAAATTTCATGGAATATGAAGCCCTTATTGACAGACTCTTAATGGGTCCCCAAAAAAAACTTAAGGCATTGGTCATCGAGGGATATTCTCACTTGGGTATAATAAAAATATAAGAGAAATATGAAGCCAGTACTCTTTTAATGAAAAATGATTGAGTTCACACTACAAAAAAGTATGAAGGCTAATTGAAGACTTTGAAGCTTTCAACATCAAGTCCAGTCCAAGGAAAAAGAACAGTGTAGATGATGCACTTTTTTTTCTAACTATTTATCTCCATCACATGGATGGTTCAGGATTGAGGAGGTTATCAATAGAATTTATTGTTTCTCCCAACATACTAGAAAATAAATTTCTAAGTTTTACAAGATTACAAACACATTCTAGAATTCATTATGCATAGTAGTATTTTCAAGAAGCAAAAATTTACAATGAGGGTCATGATAGTTTAGAGTTTGGAAACAAAGGTATTATGAACCTCAAGAAAAATGTCATTCCGAAAGGTATAGTTTCTTTATAAATGATGTTTGATCTTGATGATGTGACAGTATGTAGAATTCCACAACACACCCTTGGTAGATTTGAGTACAAAGTACATAATATTTCTACATAAAAGGATGAGCGAGAAGTAATAATTATTAATATTTGTAGTAGATAAGAGAAGGGAGAACTTTGGTAGCTTCTCCAAGAATAATATGATTTCATTTCATGGAGTTATGAATAATTTAAGACATATAACACTTCAATGATTGTGTGTACTATACCGTTAAAGCTAGACTCCAATAGTTCTGATAGAGGAAAAGACTAGTCAATGCACTAGTAGATCCCCTAATTCCGAAGGAAGTGGGAACTTTGTGATATTGCTATCAGGATTCAACTTTGTAGTTTTTTGAGTCAAACACATTGACCCATGTTTCTGGAGTAGTGGTTAAAGTGACCCTATATCTCATGAGAATTAATAGAACAATTGGCACTCATTAGATCTAGGTGATACTAATAGAGGTGAAGCACCATGACTTCCCGAGAGATCACCCATCCCATTGTACTCTAGCTCGAGCGCGTTTAACTATGGAGTTTTATCCATGGCTAAACTGACTCATCTTTCAACCCCATTTTCAAAACCTTCACAAAGTACTATGCCTGATGAACCATTAATTATAAATCCAATTAATCTCATCAATTAATAAGTAGGAGATATTTTCTATAGTAAGCAAAATTGTGATATTTCTATTAGGATCCAATTGTGTAATTTTTTGAGTCAAACTCATTGACTCTGGTTTCATGAGTAGAATTTTACATGAACCCATCTCTCATGAGAATGAATGGAACACTTAGCACTAATTAGATCTAGCTGATGCTCATAGAGGTGACGCACTGGGACTTCCTGAGAGGTCATCCATCCCAGTAGTACTCCATCTCAAGAGCGCTTAACTATGAAGTTTCCTCCATGGTTAAACCCACTCTTTTTGCAACCCCTTTTGCAAAACCTTCACCAAGTATTGTTCCTTATGAACCATTCACTAGAAAGCCCCTCAATCTCATCTTTTGATAGGTAGAAAATATTTTCCACAACAATTCAAATTGTGATATTGCTATCAGGATTCAACTTAGTAGTTTTTTGAGTCAAACTCATTCACCCATGTTTCATGAGTAGTGGTTCACATGAACCCATATCTCATGAGAATTAATAGAACACTTAGCACTCATTGGATGTACGTTATTCTCACAGAGGTTCAAAGCACTGAGACTTCCCTGGAGGTCACCCATCTCAATAGTACTCCATCTTAAGCCCGCTTAACTATGGAGTTTCCTCCTTATTTAAATCCACTTTTCTTGCAACGACATTTGAAAAACCTTCACCAACATTTTTCCTTATGAACCATCATTAGAAATCCCCTTAAGATCATCAATTGATAAGTAGGATATATTTTCCATAGTAATTCAAATTGTGATATTTCTATCAGGAGTCAACTGTGTAGTTTTTTGAGTGAAACTCATTGACCCATGTATCATGAGTAGTGGTTCACATGAACATATCTCTCATTGTAATGAATGGAAAACTTGGAACTCATTGGCTCTAGGTGATGCTCATAGAGGTGAAGCACCAAGACTTCCTAAGAGGTCACCCATCCCTATAGTACTCCATCTTGACCATGCTTAACTATGGAGTTTCCTCCATGGTTAAAATCACTCTGCTCGCAACCCTATTTTCAAAACCTTCACCAAGTGTTTTGCCTTACGAACCATTCACTAGAAGGAAACTTAAGCTCGTCAATTGATAAGTGGGAGATATTTTCCACATCAAGTTAAATTGTGATATTGCTATAACTATGTAGCATTTTTAGTCAAACTCATTGATCTATGTTTGATGAGTAGTGGTTCACACAAACCTGTCTCTCACAAGAATGTATAAAACACTTAGAACTCATTGGATCTAGCTGATTCTCAATAGAGGTGAAGCATTGAGACTTCTCAGGAGGTCACCCATCCCAATAGTACTCTAGCTCGAGCACACTTAATGATGAAGTTTCCTCAATGGTTAAACCCATTGTGCTTGAAACCCCATTTGAAAAAACTTCACCAAGTGTGGTTCCTTATTGACCATTCACTAGAAATCCCCTTAAGCTCATCAATTGATAATTAGGAGATATTTTCCACAGCAAGTCAAATTGTGATACTTCTATCAGGATTCAACTTTGTAGTTTATTGAGTCAAACTCATTGACCCATGTTTCATGAGTAGTGGTTCACATGAGCCCATCTCTCATGAGAATGAATGGAACACTTAGCACTCATTGGATCTAGGTGATTCTCACAGAGGTGAAGCACCGAGACTTCATGGGAGGTCACCCATCCTAGTAGTACTCTAGATTGAGTGCTCTTAACTACATAGTTTCCTCCATGGTTAAATCCACTCTTCTTGCAAATCCATTTGTAAAATTTTTACCAAGTGTTGTATCTTATGAACTATTTATTAGAAATCCCTTTAAGCTCATTAATTGATAAGTAGGAGATTGTTTCCGCAACAAGTCAAATTGTGATATTGCTCTCAGGATTCAACTGTGTAGTTTTTTTATTCAAACTCATGGATCCATGTATCATGAGTAGTGGTTCACACAAAGATATCTCTCATGAGAATGAATGGAACAATTATCACTTATTGGAGCTATGTGATGCTCATAGAGGTGAAGCAATGAGAGTTCCTAGGAGGGCACCTATCTTAATCTAGTACTCTATCTCGAGAACACTTAACTACAAACTTTCCTCTGTGGTTAAACCCACTCTACTTTCAACTCCATTTTTAAAACTTTCACTAAGTATTGTGCCTTATGAACCATTCATTAGAAAGCTCCTTAAGCTCATCAATTGATAAGTAGGAGATATTTTCCATAACAAGTCAAATTCTGATATTGGTGGATGCTAAGATCATATTTACAATTAGACACTCCACATGGGTGGCGAATCTAGCACTGGTATACAAGAAGAATGGAGAGATTGGGTTATGTGTGGATTTTTTCAATCTAAATTGAGCATCAAAGAAAGACAATTATCCCTTGCCCTCATTAAACAAAGTACTCCAAATTATAAATGGATCGCAAATGATGTCCTTTATAAATGGGTATATATGATACATTTAGGTCATGGAAAAGGTAGAAGACAAACTCAAAATTTCTTTCACGACCAAATGGGATACATTTTCCTATCATGAGATGTTGTTTGGATAAATCAATGATGGTGCCACCTTTCAATGTGAAATTAATGGGTATAGATTTTAGAATCTTGGTAGGAAAATGTATTAGCATTTACATGGATGATTTTATAGTCTTCTAGAATAATTGTGTAGATCAAGTTGGTGACATATATAAAGTACTTTAGAGATCCCAAAATTCTGGTATCTCTTTGGAGTAACTGTAGGGAAATTGTTGGGCCATGTGATTTTTGAGAAGGGTATAGCTATTGACCTAGAAAGAATTGGAGAACCTGGTCCCACTTTTAAGATAATAATCCCCACACTTTCATATCCTTTAGAATCTAATAATATTTTGAAATCTTCAATTTTAACATAAGGGAGAATGATAGTTTTCTTCTATGTTAAACTTAAAATGTGCATGATTTATCCCACTCATTTTCTATAGAGCCTAGAAATAAATAATTTTAGATGGAACCTTGTATAATATATTATATGATATTTTAATAGTACCAAATATCTGGATAGTTATGTATTCAAAAAGAGAAGGTTGGTAGTCAATAGGAACAACATCTAGGAAGCACCCAAAATGTACCATTTTCTCTACTTACTAATTAAGTTGATAGGCTTCCCCTCTTGAGAGAGCTCACCACTGTACATAATTTATTCTCTCACGATGAGATAGGCGAAAACCTATCTCACACCCTAAAACTATCTTACACCCGGGTTGGGTTTCGAAAAGCTATATATCATGTTTGGGAAAATGTTGTTTTTGCAAACTGCCCCAAATGTGATGAAAGAAAAATGTGGAATCATAAATGGCACAAACTACCTCAACATCCTCCTTTCTTATGCAGAACTAAATATTCTTTCATCCAAGCATAACTTAAGGAGTGCTTATTGTTTTGTGATCATGCAGGTTTACAGGATTTGATGATTTTTAACTTTCACTTACCATACATCCCCTCATGTATGACAAACTCATAATGGGAGAGATCTTAGGCAAATTGTGTCCCATTTTTATCTGTGCCATCATTAATTTTTCTTGCTGAATGCAATGAAAACTATATGAAACACGCCAAACTTTACTATGTTCTCTTGGGAGATTGTTGTTTATCTACAAAGTTTGTGAGCTATTCAAGTCATCAGTGCCTATCATATGCCCATACCGAGATGCATTTTCACTCCCCTTTATAATTTTTCAAGGGGCAAGTATTCTACAATAATATGTCGATTAATAACATATACAAATTTACTCTAGACGCCCAAAACTTCTCACTTGAACTTGAAAACATCAATACCAAGAAGAGATTTGACATTTAAGTTGTTGGGTTTGTTTTCATTATCAAGCTTGGCCTTTCCACTGGTGGATACTTTTTCTCATGCATTTGGAATTTTTGAGGTTAATTATGATGAAGAGCTGTTGGAGAAAGTGAAGGATGATATGAAAAAAAAATCCAACAATGAAAAGAAAATAATAAGTTGAACAGAAAGGTATGTTAGTTGTTCATTGATATCATATTTATTAAGTCTTATTTAGCTATCTTTTTTTATGTATAAAAAAATTCAATAACTGAATTTGATTAAAAAAATGAAATGTGGGTTTCTATAGGAAATAATGCTATGTAAGTCGATAAAATAGATTTTAAAGTATTACATGGCTATCTCATCTTGGGTTCTCTATATCACTCTAGACCCTCTAAAACTAACAAATATAACAACCAGAATTAGATTGCAAGAAATGGGTACAATATAAAATTGTAACTAACTAAATTTTAGAAAGTTCCCATGTAAGGGATTTCTTAAAATTTCTTTGCACAACTGCTTAATAAAATTTCAGCCATTTTTTTATGGTGCCCTCTACAATTTCTCTTACAGTTGCTTTTCTTTACCTTAGACATGGAAATAAAAAATATATGGAAATAAATTTGGAAACAAATTTAGAAGATAAATGAGTGCATCATAAACATTGTCTTCATCATTTCAAAAAGCCTTTTTGTCCACAAACATGATTAGTCATCTGAAGCAATAGACTTTCACAGTTTCTAGATGAGATTCTAACCCATGTTAAACCATGGATATTCTTGCAATACTTCTACCTAAAGAGTGAAATTAGTATCCCCAACATAGGATCATGTTTTTAGTGTTCATTTCATGTTCCAATCTCCAGTAAGTGTGAGTAAAAAAATGTTAGCCTCCAATAAATGTATCATGTAAGATAACTATCTCACTTTCTTTCTAGGTAGTTGTAATGTGTAAGATACACATATTTCCACCTTCTAGGATTTGTTAAATTTCTTTATGAAACTTTCTAGGCTTTGTCATTTTGTTCTTATGCCTTGGGTGGGTTTAAATTAGACAACATAATATGACGTTGAGTGAATTAGATGGTGATGGTCCAGTATTCTTAGCTTAAGTAAAATAAATAGACATTTCAATTGAAAATCAATAATCTATGTAAAATATGATTATATTTTATGTAATATTCAACTTTTCTCAATTTTATTTTGTATTATAGTTTGTTTGTATGGAAAATATTTTAAATATTTTTTGCATTTTTCAAATTAATAGTTTATAATTAACAATATCTATATTGTAATCTTATTGAAGTTAAAATATTTTTTTAGTATTTTTAAAAAATAGCATCATTGTATTTAATGATGTATCATATTGTTTGATATTTATTATACTTCACTAAGTTCTTTTTTTTTTATTAATTTTTTTTATATAAAATTGCTTTTTATTAGCACTTAGATGTTATTAACTATTAAACAATTATAAATTATAAATTATTTAAAGATACAAATTAAAATAGTTCAAATTTAGATTTTTTTTTTTTTAAACTTGATATTAAAGAGATATCTAGAAAAGCAATATTAGTATGTTTAACTAACATATTAATACTTATTTATAGATTTTATATATTTATATTGCATTATTTTTAAAATAATTACAATTAGAAATATGATATATACCATAAACAATATATATGAAACTAATTATATGTTGTTTCAATATATGAAAACACAGTGATAACATTAGAATTATGATATGATATATAGCACAAACAATATAGAGGAAGTAAATTATATGTTGTTTGAGTATATATTATATGAAAACATAGTGATATAGGTGTTATAAAATTACAAACATAATTATCCTTTTACCAAAAAAGGTTTGAGCTATTTCAAATTTTACCATTTTCAATCCTTAAAAATGGTTCTCTTTCACTCACACTAGTAAATTATTTTATGTGAATGTCGATAAAAATAAACTTTATACATAAATATGTATGGGAAATCCATCTCCTAGGATACAAATAGTTTTTGGACAATTTTAGTTTGGTAGAGATGATAGTATAATCTTTTAGTTTATATGTGCCAGTTTCCAGACTTATGTAACATTTTATTTTATATAATATATTTATACAGGCTTTGCCTTTTACTTTTAAAAAAAAAGCTTTATACATTAAAAATGAAACTTTGCCTAACATTTATTTTGAAAAATAAAAAAAATTGTAATTAAGTTATATATTTCTTATATTACAAATATTTTTCCCATTCAATTTTATATGTTGGAAAAAAATTATTGACTTTATTGAATATTGTATTTCAGTTATACTAAATTATAATGGATGTATTTATAGTAGTATAAAATTTGTTGAATAATATTATATGTACAAATTTTATTTATCATTTAAATTATATAACATGTTTGTTCATTGATGTTTAGGTTTTAGCTAAATTATATATATGCAATTATTATTATAAAACTTATTTTTCTTAACATAACATAGCTTGTTTGGTAGATGTAGTTTTATATGGATTTGAAGTAGTTTCCTTTGTATAATTTATTTATTTTTTAGTGTTTAATGTGATTTTTATGTACCATTTCTCTATATTTAGATTATAATTTTCATAACCCTAAACTCTCAGTTACTCTCATCGAAATTCCTAGGCCTTATTTAAATGTTTGTAACTTAACAAATTGTGGATTGGCATTGTTGACATTTTCCTAGTGAAGTTCCTCTAAAATACTACTAAGAACTTATTTGACATGAAATTTTCCAGTCTTTTCAAAAATGGAAATGCACAACCCATGCAACCTCGAGCCAAGGAAGTGGAACTTCATGAATATGCCTTACATCTTATGTGATTTCATGATAATAGATTTGGGCATCATCCACACTTTAGATACTTCTAAACCTTACGATGTGTCATCGTAGCCAATCTCTTGCAGCGGTATTCATTAAACAAAAAGTCAAAGACAATATACTAACCACTATTAAAGACCTTTGGTCCCACTTAACCAGCCTCACAGAAAATCAATTGGGAGAAGAATTGATGCATTTTGGTTCTACCTTACGATGGACATGCTCATATTGGAATAAGTATCACACTGAACTAATAAATGTGATCACCCAAACATGTTATCCACCATTGATCTTCACATTAATTGCAGCAGACACAAAGTGGCTTGATCTACACAATTTTCTTTCACCAAATGATACATCTTCATTTCTCTCTGAAAAAAAATGCACAGATAACGTGATTAGAAATCCCCACGGAGCATTGCCATATCTACCTTCTCTTTGGGTCGCTATTGCAAAATGAAAAAGAATCCATACAACATTGTTTGAAAGAAATCATAATATCCTCTACATTTGATCTAATAGTAAGTTAAGGTATGTGAAGTTACTTGCAAACCCTCTATTTTAGTTATACAGTTTAAAATTTACCCTATCTTCATTTTAGAACTTTTTTTTGTTATTTATCAATTAGAGTTTTTTTTTTATTCTACAGGTTTATACTAGTTGATCAAGAAGAGGAGACAAAGAATGTTTATAGTTACAAACACAAGATTATTTAATGTGTTCCAATGTATTTTAATGCTATATTTTTCTAGGACTTACAAAAAATACAATTCGACAATACGATAACTATAA
Organism: Thuja plicata; assembly: GCA_018584345.1. Classification (NCBI taxonomy): domain Eukaryota; kingdom Viridiplantae; phylum Streptophyta; class Pinopsida; order Cupressales; family Cupressaceae; genus Thuja; species Thuja plicata. Next base: position 3,074,413 of record MU223858.1, read on the forward strand.
ATTATCCAAAGTGGATGTGATATGTACAAGACTTGCTTCTACAATGAATTACATTTGTACAAAAACACTTTGATTTACACTTCATTTTATTATTTAAAGCTTCAATTTTTCTTTCAAATCAAAGACTTATCTGTGTATCCCTTGCACCCTCTTTGATGCAAGTGCTAGTTAATTAAAAATTAGAATAGACTTCTCTAGTTTTACAAAGTCAGTCTACGTGTGGAATAATCTAACATGACTTTGTAGTCTTCAAGCTATTGCGAAATAGCCATGAGTTACACCATAAATTTTTTTAATGCTAGGCTTAAATTGTCAAACATTTTCCACGCTCCTGGCGTAGCTTCCATACAATCCAAAATAAAAGTACAAAATATGTGGTCTCTCTGAAGTCGCTACTGGAAAAATGTTTGGAATAAGCCTATTTTACATCTAATAGAGTTTGTTTTTTTCGTTATATATGGTTAAATCGAGTCTACATTTGTCGTCTTCAACAAGGAAATGCTAGTTTCATTTTCTCTTACGAACGTTTTAAATGTATCACAATGAATTTACTAATCTCTACACCTTCTAACTTTTATGATCTATTAGATAAATATAATTTAGTTTTGTTGTGCTCGGGTTATCTTTATATCATGTAAGGGATGCATAGTAAAGTTTTCTTATATTATATTTTTTAATATATTTTAGCTATCCTTAATAATGAGACTCATACCATATCGAATAATCTAACCAGACTATTCTAGTCTCAATGACAATTGTCGTTCAAATGAAGAGACATGTGACAAGTGACACAAGTTCAAAATTTGGGAGTTGATCCATGTGATTGAAGGTGATTGGTTAAAATGAAAGAAAAGATTCAGAAATTTATAAAAATAAATAGAGGTATTTATT
>MU223858.1:3088510-3109568 GCA_018584345.1 Thuja plicata
CAAAATTTTCGGGTTTCAAAAGTTATTTTGAGCCGACTTTGATGTATTAAAATGAAAAATAAAATAATTCTAAGTTTGGTCGGCCCTAAGGGCTAAATTTCTGGAACCTTCTCGGGTGGTGGAAATTTCCTATATAAAGAAGGCTCGTAGTGTTGTCTTAGGCAGTTCGGGGGAGTTCTGGGTGGATCTGAGTAATAATTCGAGGCTTTGTCCTACAGAATATTGTAAGTGAAATGCCCATGTGGCTTTGCATATTGTAATTCTGAAAGTTTGTAATTCCACATTTGTGGAGATAATAAGAAGCCCATTTTTCTGTTCTTGCAAATTGTTGTTGTTTCTCTGTTTCTGTTATGTGTTTGTGGCATTAAGGGGGGCACCCTTCATCAACAATCTATGTGAAATATTGCGAGCACAACTAATTGACAACATTAGGGTGGTCAAGCATGACAAGAGAAAAATATTCATATTTGGCTCTTTGATCATCTATCTATACTTCCACATTGTATGTAAAGTAGCCATTCTTTACCTAGACAAGAGTAAACCGACTATGTCTCAGATATCACTAAAGGCTACATAAGAAAGTAGTGTGAAAGATTCTATGGACATGTAGATCAAAACATTCAGGATCAAGATGTAGAAAAGGTTCAGGATACCTGAGAAGATAGTTGGGAAATACAAAGAGACCATATGATTCATGGTGGAAACTGATTGTACTTGCATGGAGGCAGTTGAGCCTAGAACAAGATTGATTCACCCTCTTGGATATGAAGTTGAAGAACATATTTTGGAAGGTTATGCAGAAGTTCTCCTATCTGTGCCCAAGGATCCCAATGAACCTAGATGGAGTACTTATAGAGAAAAGACAAATCAAGTTGATTATGTCTTATGCAGTGCTGACAACAAAAGGAAGGCATCAAGGATTACTTCAAATATCCTAAAAGTTCATGGGGTTACACAAGAAGACCTAGATAGATCTAGGGAAGCTAAGATTGCTAAATAACTTGATAAAACTCCTGCAGAACTAAAAATGGAAAAGTCTAATGATGTGCCTAAGAAGAAGAAAAAGAAATCTGATGAAGGAAAATCTGTGCCATCAACTACCATTGATCTAAAATCTTCTCCACCTTCTGTACCTAGCAAGATGACTAGGAGGAAGAAGCAAGTTCCCACAAGTCATCCATCCTCAAGGACCACAAGGAGAAACGTAAAGAACACTCAAGCCCCTCCTGAGGTAGGATTTAGACCTAGTCTAACAGTCCTAAAGAACAGAATTGTTAATGAAGGAAGACTAGAATCTATCAAGAATGTCTATGAAAAATACCAAGAGATAGACAAATCAAAAATTCATTCTATGATCATCTCTCACATGATTAAGTTCAAGAGGATAGTATTGGAACTTAAAACAATCATAGCAGACCAGGTATGGAACATAGTTGATGTATTGAAAAGGAAAGCAAGTGAAGAAGATATGAGGATAAGAGAAGAAACATTAGACAGTCTTCTACCTGTTTTCTCACATGATGAGAAAGCCATCTTGTTGGATTTAGTAAAACCTCATCTTAGAACCAAAACAAGAATTCACCATATCATGAACAAATAATATGAACTAGTTGGTGCAAAGACTCAGAAAGAATTTGAGTGGGTATTTCTGGACAGACACATGTATCCATCAACGACGCCTACAAAAAAAGAAACTCCGTCTCCTCCCAAATAGAAAAAAGAACCAATTATTCTAAATGCCCCTAAGACAGGTCCAGAGGATTCAATTCCAACTATTTCAATAGCTTCTAATACAACCCAAGATTCAGAAGAAACTATTGTGATTGACGATGTTAAGATATCCATGACCGCTTCTGACAATGACATGGAAAAAGTTGAAAAAGCATTTGTCAGCACTGAAGAGACAGGGAAGGCATGCACAGATGACACATCCTTACAGCAAGATGAAGATCCCTCTAAAGATTTAACAAATTTGAATAATGAGGAAGATAATCAAACTAACGAAACACCATCTATGGAGATCCTGGCCTGTGAAGAGTGAATATGTGGATGCTTGTCAGAATGTAATACATACTCCATCCATCAAACCATCATTATTTTCAAGTTTGACCCTAGATTTAGCAAATCTAGATGCTTGGGAAGAAGAAGATTTGATTAAGATCGGTGTGCTAGCTATGGATAAAGAAAAAGAAGAACAAGTCATGAGAAACCCTCTCTTTCTAGAGACAGTGAACATCCTAAATGACTTAGTGCCTGCAGACAATAAAATAGCTAAGATTCAGTTAGTTGATGATGTTGACAGCATCTTGAGAAGCTTCAAATCACATTTCACAAGTTTAGTAGACTCTGCAACTAAAATTGCAGAAGTTGAGTACAAGAAGGGAAGATTAGATGAATTGACAAAGAATTTATCCTTAGATCTGGACTCATTAAAGGTTGGTCAAGCAATCTTGAAAGAACTAGCAGCTAAAGGAAGAAATGTAATAGCAAACTGCATGGACAGAGTGAAATTCACCTCAAAGCACATCAAAAAGATTGAGGAAGCTGATATCTTGGTTGAAAGTGTTAGAAAATCAATTGAAACATCCTCGCAAGATATTAATGTATGCAACAATATCTATCAAGGGTAGTTAGATAAGATTGAAAAGGCTAAGTTGGAGATCAGCAAGATAAGAACCAGGCAGACTGAACTAAGAAATGCACTTGCGTCTTCACTAGATGTTCTAAATGAGAGCACAAAATAGATAGATGCAACCATTGCTACATATGATCAAGGAACCAACATGGATCTGACAAAGATGGAGAAGCTTACATATGCCTTATGCACCCATCTTTAGACAGTTGATGCACTGAAGGCATTCTGGCAACAAGAGATCAAAAATGTACAGATTGCTTATCCAGATGTATATTCAGAGTAAGTACTCAAGGACTTACAATTTTCACACATTTGTCATTAATTTCAAAGGGGGAGTAATGTATGTATGGGGAGGAGTGTATATATATGTAAAGAAATATGATATAGTATATGTTAAAGAAGATGATATACAATTTTTGGTGTTAGTCAATTTTGATTAACTTTGCCACATTCCTTTGTTTCCATTAATGAAAAAGGGGGAGATTGTTGGCAAGTTGACTCCCAGGGAGAATATGACTTATTTTGTGTTATCATTATGGTGACAAAGTCATATGAATTTTTGACAGCAAACTTTGAAGTGAAAATTGACTAAGTATAGAAGACAGGTCAGAACATAGATATATAGATGATCAAAGCACCAGCCCACGTGCGTACGACCGATTCAGACTAAGAGCCTTCAGACTTAAGCTCTATGAAATATTTTTTTGATTACCCTAGACATGAATGATTAGATAAGATAGCATGGATAAGTTACAGCAAGTTAAAGTACCTCTAGCAGTTCAGGAAATAGAGTACAGAGCTGACCTTAGTTTTGGATCAGCGTATAACATTTTGTTTTGTAAAGGCTATGCACCTATTATATTATGGTTTTGATCATGTTCCAATCACTCCTATAATCATTCTTAATCCAATAAGTTTGGAAGCGTTGTGTATATTTTTTTGGGCCGACTAAGGTCTTGTTTCTAGTTGCGTCTATTCAGGCATGAACATATATATATATGTATATATATATATAGAACATACAATTTTGTATTAGTGTGTGTTGAAGAAATATGCAAAGAAGAGATATAAAAGAATAGTATAAGATGTTAGAATGAGATAAATCTCTTTAAGAGAATAAGAGCATCATCGCATAACCGGAACTGATCAGACAATTGTGTCACATACAATAGTTCACTTTTATATATAGTATATATCTATTATCAATGAGATTATAGCCTTCATCCTATTGAGCAGTGAGCGTCTTGGACACTCAGCCCTCACCCCTAACAGGGTTATTTGTAAAAGACTCCAAACAGGTTCAGACCCTTAACCAGGTCATTGTACTTGCATTGTAAATACTGCTCCTAACAGGGAAAAGGAACTTTAACAGGTTCATTATAGTAGTGCAATATTTGTGGGTACTAATTCCCACTGCGGTTTTCCTCTGATGAATTTTTCCCCATAATCATATCATGTGTTACGTGTTCTTGTGTTAAGCTTCAAATGATATATATTTTATTTATGTTTAAATTTTTTGAAATATAATAAATAGACAAACACTGATTCACCCTCACCCCCCCCCCTCTCAGTGTTTCTAACAGTAATCCCTCCCACTAAATTAGGTACCTGGTGTAATGACCATTTTGTGTGACTATAGACTGTATAACTAGATTATGGACAATCTTTTCCTTATTTTTACTTGGAAGGTGGTGATGCCAATCCACCTCATCTCTACTATCTATCTTAGATTGATTTCCATGAAATACATACAAATCAGAAACATTAAACACAAGAGAAATAGCCAAATCATCTGGTAAACAAACCTCATAAGCATTATCATTGATCTTCTTCAGAATTTGGCAAGGACCTATCTTTTTGTATTTCAGCTTATGATATGTGCTAGTAGGAAATCTCTCACATCTCAAGTACACCATCACCAAATCACCTATATTAAATATTTGTCTCTATCTACTCATATCTGCAGTAGCCTTATATCTCTCATCGCTATCCTATAATTTAATCCTAACATCTTGTTGAAGTTGTTGAAGGTGTTCATCAAATGCTTCCCCACCATCGCTAATTCTATCTTGCACAAGAAGTTGGACAAGGTCCAAAACACCTTGAGGATTCTTACCATATACAATCAGAAAAGGAGATTTTCTAGTTGATTTTTTAAGAGAACTATTGTAAGGGAACTTGGCTTGAGGCAACACCAAGTCCCATTGCTTGGGATTTTCACCAACAATGCACCGTAATAGGTTTCCCAAACTTTGATTGACCACCTCTATTTTCCCATTAGTCTAGGGATGATAGGAACTGCTAAACTGCAACTATGTTCCCATCTTCTTCCATAAGGTCCTCCAAAAATGACTCAAAACCTTAGTACCCTTGTCAGATGTGATAGTCTTTGGAATGTCATGCAGTCTAACAACTTTTGAGAAAAATAAGTTGGCTATCCTTGTGGCATCACTAGTTTTTTTACAAGCAATAAAATGAGCCATTTTAGAGAATCTATCAACAACTACAAAAATAGAATTTTCACCTCATTGGGTGTGGGGAAGACCCAATAAAAAATCTATAATCACATCTATCCATGGCTCGATGGGTACTGGTAGAAGTGTATACAATCTTGTGTTTTGGGAGAGACCCTTAGCGACTTGACAAATTCTACATCTTGCCACATACTTAGTAATGTCCCTTTTCAGTTTTGGCCAATAGTATTTATCTTCAACCAAGGCTATTGTCTTGTCCTTCCCAAAGTGACCAGCCAAACCACTACTATGAAATTCGTGGATAATATTTTCCCTCATGGAACCAGCTGGTATACAAAGTTGTTTTCCTCTAAAGAGGTAACCATCCTACAGAAAGTATTCTCCTCTCATATGATCTGAAAGATTAGTTCTTGGCTCTTTAATCTTTTCTATAATTTCCCAAAAATCATCATCAGCCTCATACAAAAATTTTCTAGACTCAAAACCAATGACCTCTATTTCCATTGTAGTTATTAGTGTAACACGCCGACTGAGGGCATCAAAAACTTGATTCTACTTTCCAAACTTATGCTTCAAAACAAAGTTATACCCTTGCAAGAAAGACACCCATTTAGCATGCATGTTGTTCAATTTCTTTTGTGTGTTCACATATTTCAAGGCCAAATGATCTGTAAACAGTACAAATTCTTGTGGGACCAAATAGTGCCTCCAATGCCTTAAGGCTTGAACAATAACATAAAATTCTAAATCATAGGTAGAATAGTTCTTCCTCGCATCATTTAACTTTTCACAGAAAAAGGCTATTGGTTTACCTTCCTGGCTAAGAACAGAACCTATTCCAACATAAGAAGCATCATAGTCTACTTCAAATACCTTATCAAAATTTGGCAGTGCCAATATAGGAGCTTCAATTACCTTTTTCTTCAAGAACTTTAAACTTTCTTCAGCATTTGTTGTCCATGTAAATTCATTTCCTTTCGTATAATCTGTTATGGGTGTAACAATACTGCTAAAATTTCAAATATGCTTTCTATAGAAGGTTGCTAATCAATGAAAACTCCTGACCCTTGTTATGTTGGATGGACTAGGACATTCTAGGATTGTCTGGATCTTTTCTGGATCCATCTGAACACCATCTCCAGAAACGATGAAGTCTAGAAAAGTCAAACTTTTTTGCATGAATCTCCACTTCTTTAAGTTTGCACAGAGATTCTCTTTCTTCAACACACTTAGGATGATCCTCAAGTTTTGTAGGTTCTCTCCTTTGTTTTTTCTATAAATCACGATATCATCAAAATAAACTACAACTAACTTACCAATGTAGGATCGTAAAATAGTATTCATCAATCTCATGAATGTACTTGGTGCTTTAGAAAGCCCAAATGGCATAACCATCCATTCATACAAGCTATCCCTAGTCTTAAAAGTTGTCTTCCACTCATCTCCTTCATGAATGCGAATCTAGTGGTATCCACTTTGTAGATCAATCTTGCTAAAGTATTTGGCCCCTGCTAATTCATCCATCATATCCTCTATGTGAGGAATAGGAAACAGATACTTGATAGTAATCTTATTAATTGCTCTACTATCAGTAAACATCCTCCATTTTCCATCCTTCTTTGGAGTCAGCAATGCGGGCACAACAAATGCGCTCATGCTTTCTCTAACTAGGCCTTTCTCAATTAGTTCTGTCACTTGCTTGTTGAGCTCTGCATGTTGTGTTGGGTTCGTTCGATAAGCTGCTTGATTAGGAAGAGTTGCTCCAGGAATCAGATCAATATGGTGTTGTATATCCCTTTTTGGTGGGAGACCATCAGGGAGCTCATTTGGAATAACATTATTAAATTCTTCTAGATCTTTACTGCATCATGTGGTATTATGTTTTCTAGTTCTTCACCCCTTTTTACTACCAATGCATAGCAACAACCTGTCACCTTCATTTCTTTCACAACATCCTTTGCAGGAAACATGGTCTCATTCTTCCTTTCATCCTTAAGTGGTAAGAGAGTCACTTTAGAGCCATCCTTCCAGAAGGTATATGTATTTTTCTCTCCATCATGCATGATCTTTCTATCATATTGCCATGACCTTCCCAACAAAATATGAGAACCATCCATAGGAATAAAATCACACAATATCTCATCCTTATAGATTTTTCCTATAGTAAAACTAACCAAGCATCTTTTATCAATAGTAACCTCATTTCCTTTCTTAAACCATGCAATATGGTAAGGACGTGGATGTTTCTCACATTGCAGAGTTAATTTCTCTACCATTTCCTTAGCTACCATATTCTCACAACTACCCCCATCAATAATAACTTGGCATACCTTTCCACCTAAAGTGCATCTAGTTTTGAAGATGTTTGTCCGAAGCCACGAATCATTAAATTTATTTTCAGGGACTTCTTCCTTCTCTGGAATGATCATCGATCTCCTCATCATGAGACTTTCTCCCATGTCTGGTAGGACTTCTTGTTCTGCTCTTGCTGTTATAAACTTTGGCTGAACCAGGTTCACTCTAGGCTGTCCTCCTTGATTTCTTTCTTGCATGTTATAATTTGAGCATTCAGAGGCTCTTTGTCCTTCTTCTCCACACCTAAAACAAGTGAAAGGCCTTCTCTATTTTTCCTAGCCTCTTCCGCTTCCATAGCCTTGTCCTCTCTAAAACCCTCTTCCTCTTTCTTGACTTGAAGGATCTTGCCTGGTGTCTATATTTTTTTCAAACCCTTGATAAGGCTCTCCTTGACCATTACTAGAACCTCCCCAAAATGGAGTTTAGGTACCCCTTCGACCACCTCTATTCCTCTGGATATATTTCCTATTCTTCTTTTCTTCAACTTTTAGAGATAATTGGTAGGCTTCCTCCATACTATTAACACGATGCAGGCTCAATTCATCTTGGATTGAGAACTTTAGGCCATTCATATATCTAGCATCCATCTATTCATTATTTTCTTAGTTTTATATGTGCTTGGATAGCTTGTAGAATTCATTGGTATAGTCTTGCACTAAAGACAAGTTTTGCTTCAAATTCTGGAACCTCCAAAAGAGAGTTTGTGAATAATCCATGGGTAAGAATTTTTCTTTGAGATTTTTCTCCATCTTGCTCCATGTCTTAATCTTTTCCTTTTCCTTTCTAGTTCGTTCCTTCTAGAGGTGATCCCACCATATCATTGCATGTATTTTTGATTTTGTGCATGCAAAATTCATCTTCTTTTCTTCTGTCATAGGCTTCCATTAAAAAAAAATTCCCATCTTGTTTAGCCAGTCTATTAATTCTTTTGGCTTAAGACTACCAGCATAGTCTAAAATGTCAATCTTGATTGATTCACTTCTTCCTTCTAAAGCCCTGAGAACTCTATCTTCATAGCTCATTTCTTCCAACCTTTCTTCTATATTTTCTTCATTTTGGTCAGCACCTCCTCGGTTTCCCTCTTCATCAGATTCATTCCCTCTTTGTATTCCTTGATTATCCATTCCCTCACTGAGTCATTCAATATGCCTCTGCATATCCAACATCAATCTTTGCATCAACATGACACCTCCTCTTCCTCTACCTTTTCCTTTCCCAGCCATCTTCCTGCTCTGATACCAAATGATGTAGCCCAAAACCTTCAGAAACAATAATTCACAAAAAAACAACACAATGCTAGAATAACAGAACTCCAAATTCTCATTAACTGCGTCCAACTACTCTGCCTCTACAATGAAAGGAAACTCCTACTTATTACAATTCTGCAAATTACCATATTTGGCAGATTTTTCCATTTTTGGTAACTTTTCAAACTCATCCTAAGAATCTCAATTTTTCCCTAGAAAATCTCTCAACTAAGGCAAGATGAATTACCAACCAACCCATGTAATCCAAAACACAATTTTGGGAAAATGGGGGGAATTGCACAAGTCTTGCAACTTTCTAATTAAGCAAAAATGTGAAATAGACATCCGCAAAGACAAAATGCATTTCATAGGTGGCAGATAAACCTAGGTCTAATGCAAGCTAACCTAAATGTGTCGAAAAGTATGAGCAAACAAGGCATTAAAAAATGTAGGGCAGATGGGGAATTTCAAAAATGCAACTCTGCTTCCATTCGGTGGCAAAGTAACCTAGGGCACATGCCTGCAAACCATGAAAAGGTTTCTCCAGGTCAAAATTTGGCAGGATCTAGGGTTGAGAAGCCCAATCTGGCTATAGCTTCAAAAAAGAAAGAAGTTTTCATAGGGTATTGCACTAACTTCTATCTCTATGGACATAAAAAGGAAGATTGTAGGAAGCCTCCTCAGGATCACCCTTCATACGAACATCTGAAGGAATTTACAGAGAAGAAAAAAAGGCTAGCAAATCAAAATATCGACTGGGATTTATATGCCTTATTATCTCAACTCCCTCCTGAGGAAATTGCAGAAAAAAGGTGTTCCATTGAAAACCCTACAAATAAAAAGGAAACACAGAATGAAAGCTCGAAAGATGATACTTGCCATATTAAGGAATTGAATGCAAAAAATCTCTCCAAAGGAAATCCTAAGGAATTGTCTATAGTAGAGAAGTTTGAAAAAGGAACCCAAAGCAAGGATAATGTTAGGGCTGCTTCGCCTGATTCCATATCCAGGGGGAATACTACTACTCATCGCAATCTAGCAAAAGACAAAAATTTGGATCCTACATTGGTGAAATTTCCCCTCACTAGGGATCCAGATTCTAGGTCTAAAATTCAACCCTCCTATGGCTTTCGCTCCCATAACAAGATTGTGGAGCTAAAGTTTTTTTCTGTCAAATCATTGGATGAAAAATTGAAGTTTTTCGCAAAAACCAAATATGTGTATCTAAAAAAAGCTTGTTCAGAGACGGTATGGGCAATTCCTACTGAGCATGCCTCACTTCAAACTAACCCTAAAATGGGGAAAGATGCATTGGCACCTTCTCAGAACCATACCACCCAAATTTTGAACATCCCCTACTCACGGCTTTCAGAAAGGAAGAGCTTTGAACACCACGGGACCGCAAAGGCTCTGTCATCCTGGTCATCACCGGCTAAATGTCCCTTTGATCCTCTATCTGCTATGAGGGGAGGAGGAAGGACAGAGGATAAGGCATCTTCCGGTGGTAAAAATTCAAGAACAGAGGAATGGCACTTGGTCAAAGGTAAGAAAATGGTAAAATCTCTTCCTACTAATCATAACAACAGTAACATTGTCCTTAAAAACTCTTTTGAGATACTAAGTAGGGACATCCCCAAGCGTTCGCACTTAGTAAATCATTAGAGTAATAGGGTTTTGGGAGGGGGAGTAGCTTCCTGGAGGAATTCCCAACTGGGAGGTAAACTTGTACAACCCGATGTAAGCAATTCCTCCCTCCCCCAGCCCACAACTCTAGGTATGGAAAATAATACTTCTAAGGTTATCAAAGATATATCTTATATTCATAGATCCCCAAATACATATAGTCCTACACATCGAAGGAGGAAGAGTTCAGGATCTCAGAACAAGAAGTCTCAAAATGTGGTTAATCACTATTTTGAGGATCTTCTGTCACATGATAAATTTAATAATAGCTCTTACACCCCGCCACATAGGCATGCATCTAATCGTAGTCATTCAGCACCTTCAAAATATGGTGATCATAGTCATAACCATCCTAGAATAACATTGGATCAAGAATATATCTTACAAAATCAACATGTTTTTGCAGAAACAGGTGTTATATGCAAATGGATGGGTACAGGTGTCCACTTTGAGGATGTAATCAAAGGTTTGACATCACTTCTTCCTCCGGAGGTAAGTATTACTATCATGACAGATAACTTTATTTTTGTTGAATGCAAGAATAAGAAACTCAAAAATGATATTTTAGAGAGAGGTTTTCTGAAATTCATAGATATTTTCTTCTTTGTATGCTCGTGGTTTCCCTTTTTTAGTCCAATGAAAGTAGCAGACTTTCAAGTAGAAAAATCTATTATGTTAAGAAATTTTCCATTAGAGTTTAATCATCCAGAAATCATTAAAATCTTAGGAAATAGAATCAGCAACTTCAAAAGGATAGTCAAAACCAAGCATAACAAAATAGATGTGGTTATCATAGTTAATTTATGATACCATAATAACTACATCCCACCCCTACAACTGTGTTTTAATTCTAATTCCATAATTATAAACCCCCAGATCTTAGAGAACTTCATAGAATACTCTGAGAAAGGAGGAAATCCTTTCTCACTTACTCCTAGAAAGTGCTCAAATTCCCACAAGAAAATAGAAAAGAAAGTTAAAGTAAATTTTTTAAATAACAAAGGGGGTTTTGAAATTCTGAACAATGAAAAGGTGCATTCTAAGAATACTCATCTTAGTCTGCATAAAATTAATCCCCCGGTCATCAATGACATTTCCCAGGTATCCCCCAGCACCTAGAGATCTTCAAGGAGAATAGAAACCATGAAAATATTAAGCTTGAATTTGGAAAATCCAACTGAGAAGGAACACAGCAGTAAGATTGATAAAGCAACTGACCAAACTCCAATTAATTTACCTAAGGATAATCTAAATAATAACCAAATATCTGAAGTACTACATCCAATAAATGATAATCCAGCTAATATTTGAAGGCTAGAATCATATGAAAAAAACAATGAGGAGAGAAAACTAGAACAAATAGAACTGGTAAGTAATGAGTATACAATTTATTTTCAAGATGATAATAATAAAACTGAAATACCAACCAATTGAAATTTGAATTCAAAATGTACTGAAATAGAAGAATTAGCCAAGCAGGAAAACAACACAGAAGAGGAGGTTAAGATAATCATTAATTACTTGGGAGAATCAATAACAAATGAAATTTTGGACACTTTCCTCGATGAAATTTGTACCTTCGATGAAATAAGACTCCAAAAAGAAATACTAATCAAACTAATCCAGGAATGCATCATAGAAGAAAATAATGAGCAGAATGATACTCCTAATCAACACATCCTTCTTTCCCCCCCGGATAAGGAGGCTTCAGAAAATGCACCATTAAATAAAAACACAGATCTCCTAGATAAACTAATTAGTCAAGAATCCTTAGACAAGCATAATGTAAAAGAGACCAATATAAATGATAAGGAAAATATAAATGATCCTTCCAGCTCTAATGGGAAGGAATTAGCTGTGTATTTCCCTTTAGAACTAGAAGCACTTAATCTGGATTTGCCAAAAAATGAAGAAGGTATAATGGAAATATATGGAGAGGAAATCATAGAAAGAGATGCACCCCTAAATTGTAGTCTAAATGAATATAAAAACTCAGATAACCATGTCACTACTATTGCAAGTCGTGATGGAGAAAACTCTCTGGTTAAAGAAGCTATCGAAGGCCTTTTTGGTATCACTAATGAAAACAAAGAATTAGGCATAGCAATGAATAGAGGTAGCTTAAGTACACCCAAAATTAACAAACTCAAAAAGAAAAGAGGTAGGAAGTCAGCTATTGAGTTGAGAGCTTTGGATGGTAATGCAGGTAACCAAAAAAAGATAAAGGAGATTCTTAATGCAGGGAAGGGGAAGTTCCTTCCCAAAGAACAATGAAAGTCACTACTTGGAAGGTTAGGGGTCTAAATGCCCCTAACAAGCAGAGACTAATTAAAAGATACTTAAGGAACTTTGATTCAAAAATCATTATGCTACAAGAAACTAAGCTTAACAAAGAAGATACTAACAAGTTTAGTAAATGTCTAGGTATATGGAAGTCAGAATATGTCCCATCTGTAGGCCTCTCTAGTGGTTTAGCAGTACTTTGAGATCCCTATAAAGTTACGGCCCAACTCGTTCATATCAACGATAATTGGATGTCATTAACAATTAATAGCCTAAAATATGACCTAAAATATAACCTGATCAATACATATGGGCCAAATTCCAATGAGGAAAAAAGTAAAGTCTGGCTGGAAATACAAAACCTTTTAATTGAAAAACGAGAGCATCCCTTTATCATCGGAGGAGATTTTAATGCCATTTTAAGTCTAGAAGAAAAATATGGTGGTTCTCAGTATATTTCACAATCTCACAAAGACTTTGGCAAGTGGACTGAGGTTAACCATCTAATAACCATAAACACCAGTAATGGAAACTATACCTGGAATAACATGAGAGCCGGTTTTAGCTATATAGATGAAAAATCAGACAGATTCTTCACTAGAACTAATTCTGAGAATTTTAATCAAACAGTCAGTGCGGAGATCCTCCCTGAAGCAGGATCAGACCACTTCCTGGTCAGGCTTACCATAACAGAAAACTCTAAACCCTCGAGGAGTCCATTTAAATTTGAATTTATGTGGTTTCAAAACCCAGAATTCATTAACCTTCTTGAGGAATGGTGGAAACAAATATCGATCAAAGGATCAAGAATGTTCTGCTTAACAGCCAAATTAAAGATTATTAAAAATAAAGCGCTAGAATGGAATAAGGCTCACTTCAATAACATATTTGAAGAAAAAATCAAGATAGAACAAGATATCTCCACCCTTAACAATATGGTAATAGAACAAGGCATGAATGACTCTAGTTACCATAAATAAAAAGAGCTGATGGCTAGATACAATGACATCCTCCTCAAGGAAGAAATCTTCTGGAAGCAAAAATCTAGGGAATTGTGGCTTAGGGAGGGTGATAGTAATACAAAATTCTTCCATAATACAACTAACTATAAAAGAAGCATCAATAGAATTACAAAAATTAAAAATTCGGAGGGGCCTATTACTGAAGATCCTAAGCGGATCGCAAATATACTAACGAATTTTTATAATTCCCTTCTCAACACTAAGGAAGCTTCAAACCTACTTGCCCAAAAGGAAATGCTTAAAGCTATTCCTAAGCTGATTTCGGATATTGACAACAAAATGATGAATAACAAGCTCTCACTAGAAGAGGTCAAAGCTATGATATTTCAAATAAATCCAGATAACGCCCAGGCCTAGATGGTTTCCAGGCCAGCTATTTCCAAAAATGCTGGCATTTCATTGGAAAAGAGGTATGGTCAGCTGTGGAAGCTACTAGAAACTCAGGATCTCTATTAAGTGAAATTAGTAATACCTTTTTTTACCCTTATTCTAAAGAAAGACGAATGTTTGGACCCAGGGGACTTTAGACCTATATCACTTTGCAAGACCATCTATAAGATCCTCTCAAAATGTTTAGCTAATAGAATCAAATCCCTCCTTCCTAAGATTATCTCAGAAGAACAGACAGGCTTTGTAGCAAATAGATCGATTATGGATGGCATTATTATAGCACAAGAATTAGTCCATACAACTCAGACTACAAAAGATCCTAGTATGCTAATGAAAATTGACATCCAAAAAGCATATGATAAAGTTGATTGGAGATTCCTTTGCGACTGTATGGAAGCTTTTGGCTTCTCTAAACAATGGATTAATCTTATCTTTAATTGCATCTCAACCCCTAGAATTTCTATTTTTGTCAATGGTTCCCTGGAAGGCTTTTTCAATATATCCAGGGGCATTCGACAAGGAGACACATTATCCCACTTTCTTTACGTCATTATGGCAGAAGCGTTGGGTAGATCAATTACTAAGCTTTGTTTAGAAGGAAAAATCTTGCGATTGAAAGCCACGGAAAATGTCCCAAATATATCTCACCAACAGTTTTCAGATGACACAATTTTATCGAGGGTAGCTACTATACAGGAAGAAAAATCCTTTAAGAGTATCCTAAGTCTTTATGCGAAAGCCTCAGGTCAACATGTCAACCCTTCCAAGTCAGAAATTTACTTTATTAATACTAACTCAAAAATTCAAAAAAAAATTTGTGGTATGTTGGGATATAAAAAAGGAAAATTTCCATGCAAATACGTAGGTATTGATTTAGGTACAGGCAACTTATCCTCCAAATTATGGCAACAAGTCATATCCAAAGTTCAAAGAAAAAAATGTTCATGGAAAGGAAAGTGGTTAACTAAAGCAGGTAGAACTACTATGATTAAATCTGTCCTTTCTACCATTCCCACGTATCATTTATCGGTCCTACCTCTCCCAATTTGCATTAAAAAATATTTAGATAAAATGCTTCGAGAATTCTATTGGCAAGGGCCTTCTAAGGACAAAAAAATTGCCCTTATCAAATGGGATACTCTTTGTAAACCTATTTCTAAAGGGGGCCTAGGCATTAAAAATTTACTATGGCAAAACAAGGCCCTCGAGGCTAAACTTATATGGAGAATGTTCAAAGACTCTAGCAGTAAATGGGCATCAATTCTATTACACAAGTAAATCCTTGATGTGGACCCCATTAACATCTTTAGGTCTCAATCACACGTAAAAGGCTCATGGATTTGGATAAAAAACTAACCTGGAACTCAATAACAAATAAGATTGAAGCATCTATCATAGAAATTATTAACAGTATGCTCAAAGACAAACAGAGTTATGAAGATTCCTTTAAGGGCTGGGATAACAGAATAAGGGGCAAATGGCCAAAATTATCTATCCCCCACTCTATGGCAAAGGGAGATCCAAAACTAAAACGGATAGAGCATCTTGTAAATGGATAGCCCTGAAAGATGGATGGTATAAACTCAACTTTGATGGTGCATCCCAAGGCAATCTAGGGATTGCAGGTATAGGAGGGATCATCCGCAATTGTAAATCAGAAATAGTTGCTAAATTTTCAAAACCCATTAGCCCTACAACCAACAATATGGCCGAATGTGTAGTGGCATTAGAAGGGCTAAAATTGTGCAGGAGTCTAAACATTTCAAAATTAATTGTTGAAGGAGACTCACAAATTATAATCAACGCCATCCACACCAAAAAAACTCCTAATTGGGTTTTAAATTCAAAAATAGAAGAGATCAATTTATTAATAGATGGTATTCCAAATTATGAAATTAGACATACCTTCCTTTAAGGAAACACAGAGGCCGATAAGCTAGGAAATCTAGGTGCCAATGGAGTAGTAACATTGGAACAATATTTATAATAGTTCTAAAGGTAGTTCAATGATATAGTTAAGGCAGAAACTTACCCTAAACTAGTCTTAATAGGGTAAATGGGAAACTAAATTTTCCTATAAGGATACATGATTCTTAGATGGAGATATTATAACCTTAGGAATCCCTGCTTACCTATAAGTATTTAGGATTTCTTTGGGGGTAGACAGGTTTCTATAGAATCTTCAGGGACCCCTATATAAATTATAAACAGGTCATTCAGAGATTAAGATTAGGATCACATAAATATCCGTACCTTTTTTACGCATTGTAGGTCTATATCTCTTCACCACTTGTCCTTTTAATTGACTTTTATGGTAGGTCTTAGCAGGAGCATGGAGTAATGTTTATGCACTGTCCTATGCAACATTACAATTAAAAGATCACTATAATCAAAAATCTTGTACAATAGAGTTCTGTTAACCATAATAGGTTATCTCCAACCCAGTATAACCGAAGACATTGTATCTTCTAGATATTGATCTTCACTCAATAATCATCTCCACCTCTGTAATTAAAACATTAAATCAACTATCCTAGCGCTTGCTGCTTCTGCCCCCGCCATGCTCGAAAACTATAATTACAATCATGGTTCACCGCAGTATCCTCCACTCAACACCTTTTGATGTCATGATTGCAACTGATCTTCCTCATGGTAACGGATTGAGGATTAGCTATCATGAATTCAGCGGAAATGAAGATGTCTCTGCAGGTAATGACCATTCGGAAGTCTCATTTCAACCAATTAAGCATTATGATAATATAGCCATTATTTCTTATACTCCTCGGCTCCTTCTTGATGGCTTGTTAATAGAATACAAAAATCCCACATTTTTGGTAAGGATCCTCTCATTATAACTGATTATTATTACCTCATCTTTTTCCATCAAGGACGAGTATTACATACCAAACCCACCTTGGAAATATCTTGGACCCTGTTAGTCTTACTCTTAATATAATTACCCATTATTAGAACCTGGCATCATCTGTTTTGTTGAACTCATTTCCATCATTAGCAGTAATGAGTATCCTAGTCCTCGTGACCTAGTAAGCTTTGTTCTTATCTTCTCTCCAACTCTGCTGTGACCTGCAGTGGGTTTAGGAATGACTGCCCACTAGGTACAGTGCATAAGCATAGTTTGTAATGATCTAGATCTTTATATGTACAATGCATGAGCGTAGTCTAAAGGGTAAATATCAGCAAAGGTAAGATGGATGTATTCAGCATAGCTAGCAAGAATGGTCAAAGTTATATTGATACTAAATCTTGGCATCTTTCTATAACTTTCCTTTAAGAAAAAGCATGAACTATTCTGATGTATATACACTATTGACTTATTACTTTGGTATAAATACAATATTCATGGTTATACATTCATCATTTTTACTGATATATAGCAATGGATCTCTGTTTTTAGGCTTAAGATCAATATTGACAAGATGCCGGCTCTAATAGAACTAATTCTGAGAACTTTAATCAAACAGTCAGTGCGGCGATCCTCCCTGAAGCAGGATCAGACCATTTCCTGGTCAGGCTTACCATAACAGAAAACTCTAAACCCTCGAGGAGTCCATTTAAATTTGAATTTATGTGGTTTCAAAACCTAGAATTCATTAACCTTCTTGAGGAATGGTGGAAACAAATCTCGATCAAAGGATCAAGAATGTTCTTCTTAACAGCCAAATTAAAGATTATTAAAAATAAAGCACTAGAATGGAATAAGGCTCACTTCAATAACATATTTGAAGAAAAAATCAAGATAGAACAAGATATCTCCACCCTTAACAATATGGTAATAGAACAAGGCATGAATGACTCTAGTTACCATAAAGAAAAAGAGCTGATGGCTAGATACAATGACATCCTCCTCAAGGAAGAAATCTTCTGGAAGCAAAAATCTAGGGAATCGTGGCTTAGGGAGGGTGATAGTAATACAAAATTCTTCCATAATACAACTAACTATAAAAGAAGCATCAATAGAATTACCAAAATTAAAACTTCAGAGGGGCTTATTATTGAAGACCCTAAGCGGATCGTAAATATACTAACGAATTTTTATAATTCCCTTCTCAACACTAAGGAAGCTTCATACCTACTTGCCCAAAAGGAAATGCTTAAAGCTATTCCTAAGCTGATTTCGGATATTGACAACAAAATGATGAATAACAAGCTCTCACTAGAAAAGGTCAAAGCTACGGTATTTCAAATAAATCTAGATAACGCCCTAGGCCCAGATGGTTTCCAGGCCAGCTTTTTCCAAAAATGCTGGCATTTCATTGGAAAAGAGGTATGGCAAGCTGTGGAAGCTACTAGAAACTCAGGATCTCTATTAAGTGAAATTAATAATACCTTTTTTACCCTTATCCCGAAGAAAGACGAATGTTTGGACCCAGGGGACTTTAGACCTATATCACTTTGCAACACCATCTATAAGATCCTCTCAAAATGTTTAGCTAATAGAATCAAATCCCTCCTTCCTAAGATTATCTCGGAAGAACAGACAGGCTTTGTAGCAAATAGATCGATTATGGATGGCATTATTATAGCGCAAGAATTAGTCCATACAGCTCAGACTACAAAAGATCCTAGTATGCTATTGAAAATTGACATCCAAAAAGCATATGATAAAGTTGATTGGAGATTCCTTTGCAAATGTATGGAATCTTTTGGCTTCTCTAAACAATGGATTAATCTTATCTTTAATTGCATCTCAACCCCTAGAATTTCTATTCTTGTCAATGGTTCCCTGGAAGGCTTTTTCAGTATATCCAGGGGCATTTGACAAGGAGACACATTGTCCCACTTTCTTTACGTCATTATGGTAGAAGCGTTGGGTAGATCAATTACTAAGCTTTGTTTAGAAGGAAAAGTCTTGTGATTGAAAGCCACGGAAAATGTCCCAAATATATCTCACCAACAGTTTGCAGATGACACAATTTTATTGAGGGTTGCTACTAAACAGGAAGAAAAAGCCTTTAAGAGTATCCTAAGTCTTTATGCGAAAGCCTCAGGTCAACATGTCAACCCTTCCAAGTCAGAAATTTACTTTATTAATACTAACTCAAAAATTGAAAAAGAAATTTGTGGTATGTTGGGATATAAAAAAGGAAAATTTCCATGCAAATACTTAGGTATTGATTTAGATACAGGCAACTTATCCTCCAAATTATGGCAACAAGTCATATCCAAAGTTCAAAGCAAAAAATGTTCATGGAAAGGAAAGTGGTTAACTAAAGCAGGTAGTTTTACTATGATTAAATATGTCCTTTCTACCATTCCCACGTATCATTTATCGGTCCTACCTCTCCCAATTTGCATTAAAAAATATTTAGATAAAATGCTTCGAGAATTCTATTGGCAAGGGCCTTCTGAGGACAAAAAAATTGCCCTTATCAAATGGGATACTCTTTGCAAACCTATTTCTAAAGGGGACCTAGGCATTAAAAATTTACTATGGAAAAACCAAGCCCTCGGGGCTAAACTTATATGGAGAATGTTCAAAGACTCTAGCATTAAATGGGCATCAATTCTATTACACAAGTACATCCTTGATGTGGACCCCATTAACATATTTAGGTGTCAATCACACGTAAAAGGCTCACAGATTTGGAATTCTATCAAGGAGTATAGAGAGATTATCAGCAAATACCTATCCTGGGATGTAGGAGTTGGAGATCAAGCTTTATTTTGGGAGGATTCGTGGGTAGGCCTCCCTCCCCTTAATAAACTAGGTTTTTCTGAGGATTTTATGGAAGAATGCAAAAGAGTAATAGGTCCTTACCTTGGCAAAAGGGATGACAAAAATTGGGATGTTTCAGATTTAATCGATGATGTTTGGAAAGAAAAGAACATCCTCCTATCAATCTTAACTCATAGAGCAATAAAGCCTAAAAATAGACCAGACACTTTAATATGGACAGGATCTAATAACGGAAAATATTCGGTGAGGGAGGGTTACAATTCAATTATTAAGGATCAAAATATGGATAGCATAGACATTCCCTTGAACCTTTGCTGGGACAAATCCTGCCTCCCTAAAGCAGGTATGTTTTTATGGGCGGCCTTACAAAATAGAATTCTTACTGTAGACAGGCTTAATAAATTAGGATTTGAAGGACCATCTAGATGCCCATTATGTGAAAACCATTCTGAGGATGTCAATCACATTCTCTTTAATTGTCCCTTTGCTCAAAACTACTGGAATTGGCTTCATCAAAGTTTAGGATGGAAATCTGCTACTCATTGTGATTTGATCAGTAATCTCAAAGCGTGGCCTTCTTTATACAAAGACAATCTTTACAAGGACATTTGGACAATAGCACCTTCTATATTAACATGGGAATTATGGAAAGAAAGAAATAGAAAGATTTTTATGGATCAAAAACTAACCTGGAACTCAATAACAAATAAGATTGAAGCATCTATCATAGAAATTATTAACAGTATGCTCAGAGACAAACAGAGTTATGAAGATTCCTTTAAGGGCTGGGATAATAGAATAAGGGGAAAATGGCCAAAATTAGCTATCCCCCCCTCTATGGAAAAGGGAGATCCAAAACTAAAATGGATAGAGCATCTTGTAAATGGATAGCCCCGAAAGATGGATGGTATAAACTCAACTTTGATGGTGCATCCCAAGGCAATCCAGGGATTGCAAGTATAGGAGGGATCATCCGCAATTATAAATCAGAAATAGTTGCTAAATTTTCAAAACCCATTAGCCCTACAACAAACAATATGGCCGAATGTGTAGTGGCATTAGAAGGGCTAAAATTGTGCAGGAGTCTAAACATTTCAAAATTAATTGTTGAAGGAGACTCACAAATTATAATCAACGCCATCCGCACCAAAAAAACTCCTAATTGGGTTTTAAATTCAAAAATAGAAGAGATCAATTTATTAATAGATGGTATTCCAAATTATGAAATTAGACATACCTTCCTTTAAGGAAACACAGAGGCCGATAAGCTA
>MU223858.1:3112141-3124846 GCA_018584345.1 Thuja plicata
CTAAAAAATAGATCAAGGTATTATTGAAGATTAATACACGAAGCAACGGACTTATCCAGCCTATGCAGAATCTGGAAGGATTTTTACAAAACATTTGTATTTGTTTTATAAAAGGTGGGTATGCCCATGAAAAATGGAATTATAATAAATCTCAGAGCCTCATTAAGTGGGAATGCCCATGGAAATCATGTATTATCTCTTGTATAACCCTCGACAAGTGTCGAGACATGGGTATGCCCATGGCAAGTATGTAATCTAGAAATCTCAGCATTTGTCAAGTTGGGGGTATCCCCACGAAATTCTTTATATGTACACGACCATCAGTCCCGCGCAAGGCTGGAGGTTTTCTCAACCCTGCTCTTTCCTACCAGTGCCTGCAATGAGCGAGGTCTTTATGTAATATTCATTTATATTAATAAAAATTATTCAGGGCTTCGGCCTTTTACTGATAAAAAAAAAAAAAAACACACGATTTCGGATTTATTACAAAAAAAAAACTCAAAAAAAAACTGTAAAGAAAAAGAAAAAAATAATTTTGGAGGTCAAGATGAAACTTTAGGATCCCAAAAAGATGTTGAAATGGCCAAAAATAGAGCTAGCTTAGTTGGAATTTCCATTAACTATTCCTCACGCATCTGGCTGTAAGATTTCAGCAAAAACCCACATCCGAGTCAAAAGTTATGACCTCCGGAAGTTGTTGCATCATTTCTTGTCGTTGCAAATCATTGCTATTCTTGGTTTTGTTGTGTGTTTGTGTTAATAAGGGGAGTACCCTTCATCAAGTGGTATGAGAGTAGGTTTTCTTGAGTGTGTAGAGAAATCGATGATTGTGAGGTAGTTTGCACCAGGACTATGATTGTTGGCCCGAGTGATAGGAGTCAAAATGCCTCCAAAAAGGAACAATAGCGGGAGAGTTGCAGGTGTGTCAAAAGAGGGTTTTAGAGCCCTCTAGAGACATGTGCAAGCATCACAAGAGGAGATACATAGAGGAATGAATATCACAGTTAGACGTGAGTGAAGAGGAATTTGAAGAAGAAGGATAAGGTGACCAAGAAGCACCATAAGTGCTTAGAGATCCTGAGGAGGATAGGTTTTTGAGGGCCATTTCCAAGATTGGAAAGAGACCCAAGATTGAAGTTCCAACATTTTCAAGAATCTATAACCTAGAGGAGATGATCAATAGGATCAATGATCAAGAAGAGTACTTTGAATATGAAAATGTTGAAGATCCAGATAGGGTCAAATTCGCGAAGTCCAAACTGAAGGGTCATGCAAAATTTTGGTGGTAGGAGATTCAGTTGGATAGGAATAGAAGAGGAAAGGAGAAAATAACAAGGTGGGACCGAATGCTAGAGAAATTAAAGAGATAATTCATTCCCTTTGATTATGAGCTTGATCTGCTGAAGAAAAAGCAAGGGTTGAAATAAGCGGGAAAATTTATGCAAGAGTATACAAAAGAGTTCTACAGAGTCCTCATTAGAACAAGTCATGCAGAAGCTGAGAAGAAAAAAGTTTCCCATTATATTCATGGGTTAAGGCCAAGTATTTAGGATGAGTTGAGTCCGGTTAGAATGACCAGCATTGAAGAGGCATACCAGTTTTCCTTAAGGGTGGAAGAGAAGATGAACAAGAAGTTTGAAAGCAAGACAGGTGGAAAAGATCATGGTGGAAGATCCAGTGAACGATCTTATGGAGGCCGAATGAATATCAGAAAAGGAATGATGAGTCAAGTAGTAGTCAGAATTAGAGGGGAAATAATTTCAATCATTCCCATGATCAAAATAATAGGGATCAAAGAGGAAGAGGATGATGGAAAGGACTAGGAAAAGGAGGTTTTTTTGGTGCATGTTTCCATTACGGAGAAGGAAACTAAGCCTATGAATGCCCACAGTGTGAAGGAAGGACAGATAGGAGGATTGAAGGCCATGCATGAGTTGCGCATGCCAATGAAGAAGTTCAGTCAGAACACTTAGATGATGCTGAGAGAGGAGAAACCCTAGTTGTCAGGAGGATCCTAATAAATGAAGAGAGGGGACCAGATTAGAGGAAGAGCCTATTTTTTACTAGATGCAAGTGTGCAGATAAGTGTTGTGAAGTGATTATTGATGTTGGAAGCAGTGATAATATGGTGTCAGGATAAATGGTCACAAAGTTAAAGATGAAAAGGGAAAAACACTCACGTCCGTACCAAATTTCCTGGGTGCAAGATGACCACAAGGTCCTGTCAACGAGCAATGCTTATTGAAGTTCAACATTGGAAGTTACCAAGATGAGGTAATCTGTGATATCATACCCATGGATTCATGTCATTTGGTGCTAGGAAAGCCTTGGCAGTTCAAAAGGTGTGCCATACATGATGGTGATGCTTATACTTAGTCTTTGACAAAGGATGGAGTCTAACACAAGTTGAAGCTATTGAAGGAAACACGGGAAAAGGTATACATAGTAATTCCCGAATATGTTTAGTTGATGGAAGGAGGTTCTTAGAAGATATGAGACATGAGCATATTTGTTCTTCTCTAATTCCAAAAGTGGGTAAAGAAGAAGTAGAAGATGTACCTACAAAAGTTGCAAAATTGTTGGAGGAGTTTCAGGATTTGTATATGATAATGTACCTGATGGATTTCCACTAGTGACAAAGACCAGTCATCAAATGGACTTGATTCTAGGGGTCATTTTTCCAAACAAGGCAGGCCATAAGCTGAATCCAACAGAGAGTGAGGAATTGAACATACAAGTGCATGAGTTGTTGCAGAAGGGATTGATCCGGGAGAGTTTGAGTCCATGTGTTGTACCAGTAGTATTAACAACAAAGAAAAATGGGTAATGGAGGAAGTGTATAGATTCTTTAGCTATCAATAAGATCACTATCAAGTATGGATTTCCCTTTCCAAGAATGGGTGATATTATGGATTGTTTGAGTGCAGCTGTGTATTTCACAAAGATAGACCTAAAGAGTCATTATCACAAAATTAGGATCCGAGAAGGAAATGAATGGAAGACAGCTTTCAAGATAAAGGAGGGCATGTTTGAGTGGTTAGTAATGCCTTTTGGGCTAACCAATTAACCGATCACATTCATGCAGCTCATGAACGAAGTACTGAAAGAATTTATGGGTAAGTTTTTCATTATTTATGTGGATGATATTTTGATCTTAAGTAAGCCATTGGAAGAACATATAATGCATATTCATAGGGTGTTTGAGAGGCTAAGGGAAGAGAAGTTGTTGATTAATCAGAAGAAGTGTAGTTTTGTGAAGAAGGAGCTAGTGTATCTAGGATTTGTAGTTTCATCAAAAGGTCTAAAAATGGACCC
Organism: Thuja plicata; assembly: GCA_018584345.1. Taxonomy (NCBI): domain Eukaryota; kingdom Viridiplantae; phylum Streptophyta; class Pinopsida; order Cupressales; family Cupressaceae; genus Thuja; species Thuja plicata. The sequence goes on from MU223858.1 coordinate 3,115,457, forward strand.
AGAGAAGGTGAAGGCTATCCTCGAATGGCCTACTCTAAGGAGTGCTACTGAGGTAAGATATTTTCATGGTTTTTCTATCTTTTACAGAAAGTTTATTTGAAATTTTAGTTGTATATGTGGACCCTTGATTGAAACAATGGGAGGGGATAGGAAAGAGTTTAAGTGAACTGTAGGGGTAGATAAGAGTTGTGAATTGTTGAAAAGAAAATTTGCAGAATAGCCTGTTTTAGCACATCTAGATTTTAACAAGGTTTTTCAAGTAGACTGTGATGCTAGTCGTAATGTTGTTGGAGTTGTTTTGAGTCAGGAAGGTAAACCCATTGCTTATTTTAGTGAGAAGTTGAATGATCCCAAGAGAATATTTTTTTTATGATCAGGAGTTGTATGCTATAATTCAGGCATTGAGAAAGTGGAGACATTATCTTTTTTTTCAAAAGAGTTTGTTTTATTTACTGATCACCAAGCTTTGCAATATTTGAATAGTCAAGGGAAGCTGAATCAGAGGCATTTGAAATGGGTCGAGTTTTTGTAGAGTTACACTTTTGTTTTGAAACATAGGAGCGGAAATTCTAATCGGGTTGCAGATTCCCTTAGCAAGAGACAAATTTTGCTGATAGAGATGCAGATTGAGGTTGTTGGGTTCACAGAACTCGAGAATTTGTATCCCGAGGATCCAGATTTTGGCGAAGCTTGGAAAGATTGTAGAGAAACTGTTACTCTAGATAGAACCAAATGGTTGGAATTCATAATCCAGGATGATATGTTGTTAAGAGGTAGTCATTTTTGCATTCCAAAGAGTTCCATGAGGGAGAATCTAATAAAAGAAAACCATAGTGGAGGACTGGCCAGACATTTTGGTCAAGATAAACCATTTCTCTGGTTAGTGAGAATTATTATTGGCCATAGTTGTAGCAAGATGTTAATAAATTTGTACAAAGTTGCAGGGTATGTCAAATGGAAAAAGAAGCAAAGCAAAATATAGGGTTACATCAGCCATTATCTGTACCAGAGAAGCCATGACAGGATATTAGTATGGACTTTGTTCTTGGCCTACCAAGAACTAAGAGAAGACATGATTCCATCTTTGTAGTGGTGGATAGGTTCTGAAAAATGGCACATTTCATTCCTTGCGAGAAGACTAATGATGTTGTTCATGTAGCAAAGTTGTTTTTTAGGGAGTTGGTGAGAATACATGGTTTACCAAAGAGAATAGTTTTAGATCGGGACACCAAGTTTGTTAGGTACTTTTGGAGATCCTTATGGAAAAATTTGAAGACAGATTTGAAGTTTAGCTCAACACACCATCCACATACTGATGGACAGACATAAGTTGTGAATAGGAGTTTGGGGACTCTATTGAGATGACTGGTTGGAGATAAACCAAAGGGACATGACTTGAGTTTACCACAGGCAAAATTTGCATATGATAATTATTTCAATAGGAGAATTGATAAATCACTATTCCATATAGTATATGGAAGTAGTCCTAGAAATGCATCAAAATTAAGAAAGTTGGACAAAGGAGAGACAAGTAGCACTGAAGCTAAAGAATTTGGAGAACACTTGAACAATTTGCATGAGGAGGTAAGGAAGCATATTAATAAAATGAATACACAATATAAGGCTGAGGCAAATAAGAAAATGAGGTATAAGGAATTCTAGGTGGGAGATGAAGTCATGGTTCATTTGAGAAAGGAGAGATTTCCAGTAAGAACATATAATAAGTTGAAGATGAAGAAGTTTGGACCATGCAAAATACTGATGAAGCATGATTCAGGAAATACTTATGAAGTAGAGTTGCCCAGTGAACTCAATATTTCACCAGTATTTAACATTTCATATTTGACAGAATATCATGAAGGAAGTGTTGAGGATCAGGCCATTGCAGCACAATGGAATATTCCAACAACTACTTCAACTAAACAGGAGATTGAAGACATCTTGGATAGTCGTCTTGGCAGAAGCACAAGGAATAGGACATATGAAGAATATTTGGTCAAATGGAAAGGATGACTAGTAGAAGATTCGTCATGGGTATCAAGGGAGGAGGTTAACTGTCTTGGTTTTCCTTTGAACACGTGAGATGTGACAAGGTCACTTCTCAAATTACCTCGGGTGTCTGTTGCAGGAGCATCCTGGGTTTAAGAGCAATCTTGCATCATGAAAAAATATCTTCTGGTTTCTTTTCAATAAGGGCTATCTTTGTGTTGAGCTACTATTTATGGAAATTTATTATTTTTAGTAAGTTCTTCGTTTGAGCTTGGAATGTTCTATTTTCTTCCTTGGAGGTTCACTTTGATTGTATCAACCTACCAGTAAAGTTTCATTACAAGATCAAGTCTTTATTTGTAGATATTGAAAATGTTCAGTATTGGCAGCAGGGTACAAAAACTTTGAACTCAGTTTTGAAGGCTTTAGAGGCTTTGAAAGGGGTCGAAACCTTGGCTAACCAAAGTTATGCTAATCAAAAACTGTAGAGCACTTTGTGACATTTCCAAAATGGGGTTATAATAGCCAATTGAGTCAACGGGCGATGAGTTATGGTCTCCGGAAGTTGCGCTGCCTGTAATATAGAAAAATGAAATTCCTTCATAAAATTTCTTTTGGGTTGCGAAAGTTGTTCGAGGCTATTCTAATGTAATAAAAATGAATAATAATATCTTAGGGAGAGTTGGCCTCAAACTTTAGGGTCAAAATTTCTAGAACCTTCTTAGGCAGTTAAAATTGCCTATATAATGAAGGCTTGTAGCGTTATCTAGGGCAGTTCTGGGATATGCATCTAGTGGCTCTGGCTTGCAGAATATTGTAATAAAAATGCCAATGTGGTTGTGCATGTTATATTTCTTAATATTGTAATTTTATTTCATTGAAGATAATTTAATAGTCTTCTCGAAGAATTATGCAGATCATGTTGGTGACTCATATAAAGTACTTTAGAGATCCCAAGGTTCCGGTATCTCTTTGAATCCTAAGAAGTGTATTTTAAGGTAATAATCCTCACCCTTTCATATCCTTTAGAATTTTATTTTGTAAAACCTCAAATTTTAACATAAGGCAGAAGGATAGTTTACCTCTTTGTCCAACTTAAAATGTGCATGATTTACTCCGCTCATTTTCTATAGAGCCTCCAAATAAATAATTTTAAATGGAACCTTGTATAATATCTTATATGATATTTTTATAGTCGCAAATATATGGATAGTTATGTATGCAATAAGACAAGGTTAGTAGTCAATAGGGACAACGTCTAGGAAGCACCCAAAATGTACCGTTTTCTCTACTTATTAATTAATTAAAAATTAGAATAGACTTTTCCAGTTTTACAAAGTCGGTCTATGTGTGGAATATTCCGAAATAGAAATGTTTAACGTGTATAAATTAAATTGTCAAACATTTTCCACGCTCCTGAGTAGCTTCCATACAATCCAAAATAAAAGTAGAAAACTACTAGCAAAACGTTTGGAATAGCGTATTTTACATTTATTAGAGTTTGTTTCTATCATTATATCGCTGCTAAATCGAGTCTACATTTGCCGTCTCCATCAAAGAATGTAATGAATGAATTCATTAATATCTACTCTTCTTAATTTTTTTGATGATTATGATTATGATTATGAATTTGTATGGTACAGGTAGCACTTGAGTGGGGAGCTTCGTTCATCGCTGTTTGATCTGCAGCATCTGCAGCACTTGGACCTCACTGGGAATGACTTTCAAGGTATTTCCATTCCTTTCAAACTGTCAAAACTGCAGAAACTCACATTTCTTAGCTTGTCAAATGCTGGATTTTGTGGTGATGTCCCTCTGGAGTTGGGAAATATGTCAAGCCTGTGTCATTTGGATATTTCATATAGTTACTCGCCGAATTGTGAGTTGAAACGCAGTGAGTTTGATGTATGGGTTAGAAATCTAAGAAGCCTGCAATTCCTAGGAATGAAATATGTGAACCTGACAGTGGCATCTAAGCACTGGGGTGAGGCCCTTAGCCTTCTTCCTAATCTTACCGAAATTCATCTGTCTTACTGTCGGCTGTTAGGTAAAATTCCAGATCTCTCAAACCTCACTCATTTATCACGTCTGCATATAGCTGAGAATTCATTCCCGTTTGAACTACCCTCTTGGTTTCAGAACGTGTCCTCATTGGTTTCACTTGATCTCAGCGACTGTGGTCTAAATGGTTCCATCCATTCCAATTTCGTGGCCCGTTCAAGAATGAGCAATCTTGTCCTTGATTATAATGATGAGTTGAAAGGAAACCTTTCTTTCATTCTAAGCCATTCTTCCTCACTGGTCTACCTATCTCTTAGTAACTGTAATTTAGGAGGAGCCTTTCCCCACTCTGTTGCAAACTTCACAAAACTTAAGACCATGGATCTGTCATATAACAATTTACAGGGCAGCATAACATCCTCTTTTGGCAACTTTTCGTCCCTTAACAGCATTGATCTATCGTATAACAAATTTGAGGGCAGTATCCCTCCTTCTCTGTTGCAGCTACCAAAATTAAGAAGGCTGAGTCTAGACCACACCCAGCTGTCAGGAACAATTCCAGATTCTAGTTTAAATCTTGCTAGTCTAGAATTGTTGTACCTATCTTCCAACCGATTAACAGACAAATTTTCACTTCAGCTGCTGGAAAATGTTACTCGCCTTCAATGGTTGGACCTTTCCGACAATCAGCTTCTTATTGACATCTCTACAAGCTGGGTTCGTCAGTTTTCTCACCTGCAGTTTCTTGCATTGGGATCTTGCAATATAGAGGGCGATTTACCTTTGTTTTTGTCTCAGCAATATCAGTTGCAAGTGATTGATCTTTCAGATAACAACATTGTGGGAAATCTTCCTTCATGGCTGTGGGATCTTCCCGAACTTCTATGGCTCAATCTTTCAAACAATCAACTGGAAGGGTGTCTACCACCCAAGATATCACATAATTTTACAATGGTGGATTTAAATGGGAATAGATTATATGGCTCTCTTCCTCCTCTTGATTTTGTTTCATATATATTAGATCTGTCAGATAATGAGTTTAATGGCTCCATTCCTGCAAGACGTGGTACAGTTAACTCTTTATCATTGTCAAGGAATAATTTGACTGGACAAATTCCAAGTTCTATATGTGTCAGTCCATATTCTCTTAATGTTTTGGACTTGTCAAAGAACAAGTTGATTGGTATGATTCCTGCAAACGTTGGGAGGTGTTATCGATTATCAATTTTAAAATTGGCTCAAAATGTTTTGCAAGGAAAGATTCCAGAGGAGATGGGAAATATGACGGGTCTCTACACACTGAATCTCAATAGAAACAAGTTGCAAGGTATTATTCCTTCATCCATTTCAAATTGCAGGCATCTCAATAATTCACAAAGTTTTGATGTACAATATTCTCAATATTTTTGTGATTCATATTTTATTGAATCAAATTGTGGATTCAACTTGTTGATGAAGTAATAGTTTGGATAAAAGGAAGGGAAATTGCATATGTAAAGATAATCAGAGCAGACAAGTTCATGGATCTATCGCATAATAAGTTATCAGGCAATATTCCTCCAGAATTGGGACTCCTTAAGGGTTTGATTTCTCTCAACATATCAAAAAATAATCTGAGCGGTTTAATCCCAGAATCCTTAGGTGCCATGGCTTACTTGGAATCTCTAGATCTATCAAAAAACAAATTGTCTGGAAAAATTCCTTCCCAACTCTTAAATCTCACGTTCCTTGCAGTGTTCAATGTTTCTAACAACATGCTTTCTGGGTTAATACCACAAGGGAAGCAATTTTGAACATTTGAGGCTTCTTTTCTAGGAAATCCCAAACTTTATGGACCGCAACTTGAAAACATGACAAGGAGTTCTAGTTTGGGAAGCAAAAATAATCCCAATAATACAATTGTTATAGATGGGGATGGAGGTAGAGATGCAGATGTAATGGATCGATGGTGGACAGTGGGAGTGGGGTTAAGTTATGGAGTGGGATTTGCTACTGTGATTGCAGTTTTGTGTTTCCACCTAAAATGGAGATACACATGCTTTGCTTGCATGGATAATTTTATCTATTATCTTCTAGAGTGATGAATCCTTGAATTTTATGATCAATCCTATCATAAATATGTACTTAATATATGTGCTTTTTTCTCATATTTATATTGGTTTAAATTTATTGTTCTACCGTTTACTAGAAAACAAATAGTTTTTAGTTTAAATAACTTGTTGTATAGTGTGCTTTTGCTATTAAATACAATGTTTGTATTGATTTAAAATTTGAATAAGGTAAACTAGATTACTAATCCTGTTGAAGAATTAGACAAATGATTTGAGTAGTAAAATCATGTATTTATAGTAGGTTTTGAAAGTGGTGTAAATCAAAGATTACAACATGTATACACTTACTTTCCTTTTCATTTCCTTCACTTTGTTATACATGTTAATCATCATGAGTCACATGTAATGACTAGTATTTGCACCTCAATATTTTGTAGCTATGGTTTTATGTTTTAGTTTTTTCCCTCGCGTGAATAGCATGAAATTCATGCATAGAATATATTGATGTGTTTCTCAAATCTTGTTTCAAAACAATCATGCATTTGTGCAAGAAATTTTTTTTCGTCACTGTAAATAGCAATTCTTAAAAAACTTTATTCCAAAATGTTTATTATTTTATGCACATCAATATAACAAGTTATCTATTTATAAGCTACAAAAATTTATATAATCATACAATAATCCAGTATATCTATATATAAAAAATACCCATACACACGAGGGAAATACCACTGAAAAAATGATTACTCAAGGAAACTGGTCATTATAGAGACTTAAGGATGCTTCAATTTAAAAATCTTGCAAAGACTCAAATTAAAAGAAACTTATAGCTTGCCTAATGCTTGACAAACTGTACTTTTTTTATTTTTATATTCTTATCCAGGCTAGATACTTCTTTTTTTTTTCAAATGGTTTGTAATTTTTCATTCTAATTGCGTTTGCATCTGTTTTAAAAATAAAAAAATACATGTTGGCCTATTTTGAATTAGAGGAGATGAATTTATTAAGGTTTTTTGTAACTAGATTCATATCTTAGCAAGTTTATAGAAACTGTTTGTTCCATCTTCAAAAAATAACTCAATTGGCATTTTTTATTTTTCTCTTCCAACACCCAAGAAATGTGTACATGATTTTTTACAAAGTATAGATAATTAGTGGGATAAAGAAAGTTGTAATCTTTATTGCATGTTGATTCTAGTTTGATTTAGAATGTGAGTAAACTAATAGTTTTTATTTTTATATAAGCCATCTTCTTTTGCCTATAACTCACTATCTACTAGTGCAACATATTACTACTAGAGTGCGGATGTGTCATATATAAAATAGATAGGACACCACTTTGGCATAGAGAAGTTTGTACAAATGTATAATAATTATTGAATATTTACATTTAAAAAATTAAATATAGGTATTTGAGGTAAATATTTAAAGAACAACTTAGAATTTGTTACAACTAATATAATTTGCAAAAATAAGTCTATTTTTAATTCCTTCTTACTGCAATAAAAAGGCATAAATGCAACAAATATATTTAGTTTCATTTTAAAAAGAAAAATTATTGAGCCCATTTCTTCCAATAGTTTGATCAAAAGAACAAATTATAAATAATCAGAAGAGAACAATGGTACATTGGAGGCACATTCAATTCTCACATTGTTTTCTATTTAAAGAAAAAACACTAAAGAATATTTATCAAAAAATCGTATCTTCAAAATACATAGTAAATTATAAAAATTTACATGAAAATTTCTGGATGTTGCTGTTGATTAGAGTGCAACTTGGGTCATCTATGATCTCTCTATATCTATATTAGTGTCAATTAGTGTCATTTACATAGTAAGATGGATCTCACAAATGATGAGCTTTTGAGACATTACTAGAATATGATCAAATAGTAATACAAAATGTGTACAAGACGAAAATTAGACCCCTGATGTATGAGAGCTATTGCTTATTTTATATGTCACTGCTTGGTGGGTTTAACATTTGATTTTAAGATTATTTTTTTGTAAATTTAATGGTTAATGATTTGTGAGGTTGTGTAATATTATATCATATTTTTAATTACTTAAATAACATGAGAAATTGCTTTGGTTAAAATAGAAAAGCTACAAAGAGTGCAACCAAAATTACTTAAATAACATGAGAAATTGCTTTGTTTTGTACAGTTTAATCTCTTTGGGTATAGTCTATGCTGGATTCTCTTATACGATTATGATGTAAAAGTTATTCCATGGTTACTGTTTAGTAAGAATCTATTATTGATGTATTTTTCTTCCAAATTCTTTGTTTGGGGATACCTCTGTTAAAACAAAATTCTGGGATTTTCCTTATAGCCGTAGAAGAGTATTCATTCAATTAAAAATAAGATATCGGTTGGAGTGAAATTCAAGTTTGTTCGTAGTAAAAGTCGATATGATTCAAAGATGTCTGAATTGTAATTCATGCTGTGGAGCTGCTGGAATATGTTTGCTTAAATTGGTTGAAAATAGAGGTAATGTTTTAATGAAATTCACATCCTTCTAGTATTCTATGATCCTTAGAGCCTATGATTGGTACCTTAACTAGCTAATATAGAATCTATATTTAAAATACGCCGAGATTCATCAAGGTGTTGAATTTTTTCAACTTGAATTTTTTCTATTAAAGGTGAATGATGAAAAAATTCAATGCCTCAATGAATCTCGGCGTATTTTAAATATAGAGTCTATATTAGCTAGTAGCAGTTGCAGCGTGTGTAACACATTGAATTAATTAATTTGATTAGGGTTAGCATTTAGCAGTAAGTTTATATCATGGTTCAGGTTAGCATTAGGGTTAGGGTTAGGGTCAGGGTCAAGTTTAGAATTAAGGTTAAGATTAGCATTATGGTTAGGAGATGGTTTAGGTTTATGATTGTGGTTAGGGTTACAATTTAGACTTATGGTTAGGGTTACTATTAGGGTTAGGGTTTAGTACTAAGGTTTAGTGTTATAAACTGAATAAATTTATATTTAATTATGATTAGGTTTAGCATTTATATCATGATTAGGTATAGCATAAGGTTTATGATTTCACATTTACTATTATGCTTAGGGTTGGAGTTAGGGTTAGGTTTAGGTTTTTGATTAGTCATTAAACTATAGCGATAATCCTAAAACAAATCTTAATCCTAAACATGATATAAACCCTAATCATAATCCTAATTGTATCTCTAAATAAAAAAATGTTGAACCCTAATATTAAATGCTAAACCCTAATCATAAATACTAAACCATAATCCTTATTACTTAAACCCAATCTTGAATGCTAGACCTTAATCATAACACTAACCCTTATATAAAACCTAACCCTAACCATAATACTATAA
>MU223858.1:3144918-3155002 GCA_018584345.1 Thuja plicata
GTTTGCAAATCCAGTATTGCAACTTTTTCTCAATTTTAGCAAGAACCGCATTCCATAATTCAACAGAAGAGCCATGAAAGGCAAAGGGAATGCCCAGGAAACGAAAAACTTCTCCATGTTGCACCCATTTTTAATAATATCATATTTTGATATTTGAAAAAGTCCTAAATTTTTTAACAAAATAAGTTTTAGAAATTAATTTTCTAAAATCTAATTGGCTAAAAACTTTAAGAGAGCTCCAATTCTTAGAAATATACAGTAAAGTACATGTTTTTGATAGATAAAGCAACAAGAGGGTGCTGGCCCGTGGAACAAAGGACTAGTAGCACATTAACAACACATTAATGAAACTAGTCAAAGCAAATAGAACATTTTAACATAATCACCAAATCTAACTCTGCCCCTATCAAAAACATAAACCACAATACTAATCAACAAGATTAACCCAGAGTACTTAAAACGAACAGTAGCATGTAAAGTATCAGTTATAAGCCACGCAGGGCTACAAAAGAAATATAAAAACTAACATTAACCCGAACCGCAACACAGGGGATCCAAGGGCCAAGCCCAGCCAAAATTAACCAACACATGGACACCAGAGATTAGTTCTTCCCACCCAGTTGTTTAGATAGCAGGGTCCTAGCCCACTCCTCTTGCAGAAATAGGAATAGATCTTTGTTGTCCTCATCCGCATCCAGCCTGTCGCCCGCTAGCTTTTCCTGCACATGATAGAGGGTCGTAGCCAAAGCATGCATGACCTTCAGGGCAAATTTGTTGGTCCTCATGAAATGGTTCATCAGATCCTGCATATTCTTCTTAATCTCCGCAATATCCTTGTCCAAATTTGAGAACTTCCTTTTGAGGGTGCCTTTAAATTTGTTTTTGTCCTCCAGGGCTGCGGTATGGGGCTTATCCTAGGGATCCTGAGGAGGACTCAGGGGTGGGGTAGGGTTATTGGAGGTTTCCATGGTTTGCTGGAGGTTGCACAGAGGAGTGTTACCGGTCCTAGGGGGACTCATATAGCCATCTAAGGAACCTTTCTTGAACTTAGTGGAGTGGGAGTCATTTTCAGACAGGAAAAGCTCTTTAGAGGCCATTTCCATCAACCTAGTTTTACACTGTTCCTTGGCAATTCTATTTGACCTCCGGCGACCCGAGCCACTTAAGTCCACCTTCAGATTACCCTGGCTCTCCATCATTATTCATCTTTTGGGCCTATAATCAGTCTCAGGAGTGTTGTCAGCCTCTTTCTTATCTTTGTACCCCACAGACTCAGAGACCTAAGACTCCTCCTGACCCTCCTTCCTATTAAGAGTGTTTTTAACACTTTTTTTGTGGGTTGTACCCTTTTTATCAGCCATCTCATGCTCCTGGGTGACACGGATGGACTGGGAGGAGGAATGGGTGGGATTTTTTAGTTTTGGCTAGGGGCTCCTCCTGGGTCATCATCTGGATAATCAGGGGGGGTTGGGGTGCTAGGAAGATAGCTTTGTGAAAATGATAGATGCAGAGAAGGAGGCCCTGATGGAAGATAGCTTTATCAGGGTTGCCTTTAATATCTAGGACATTACTCTCTATGGAGTGCAAAAGATAGAAAGGTATGGAAATTAAATCCTTGTTTCTAATATGATTCAGGAACGGTAAATGGTAGTTGTAAAACACAGTGAGCTTACCTTCCAACATGAAATACTTCATCACAATGAGGCAAATTTTCAGCCAGAAGTCCGGCAGCTCCCCTCTGTTGAATCCCCCTTGTTTTCTCATCGACAGCTCACCGTCCTTGAAAAACCGTTTGAGACTGGTAGGGTCAGGAGTCCGACTGGTATTTTTGTATTTCCTCGCCACCATAGGGAGGCTAGTTGCCTTAGCTATGACCTCTTCATTCAGCTGGAAGTGGATGCCCCCAACTAAGACACTCCTGTTGTTCCAGGAAGAGACAAATTATTTGGAGATTCTCTCATCATGCCCACCTTTCATTCTTTCCATGAAACCCCATATGCATGTTTCTTTGCAGTAATGAGTCACTAATGCATCAGAAGTGAAAGCCTCATCGATGTTATCAGGCTCAATGCGGAGAGTGTTGCCTCCCATTTCAAGGGTCTGCTCCTCCTGTGCTAGAATATCTTTTAAATCTAACAGCCGAGTGTTTTTGCAGGCCATAAAAAACCACTTGTTTTCGCAAAGCCTTTCCAAGGAAAGCTTATACTGAAAATGTTGGTCATGAAAATTTTGGAAAACAGGCTCCGTATAGCTAGATCTAATGGATCTCTAGGTTCCATTAATAGCAATAATACCAGGGACAGCCAAAAAAAACCTCTGATTTAGATAGCTCTTACTCCACACGTTTGAAAGGTAATGATAATTCTTTATGGGAATTTGAGTTCTCTGTTCCATAATTGCGAAAATCACCTGAACACGCCAGCACATGATCCAGTAAGGATTCATAATGAATATGACAGCCTGGCACATTTAAACAGTAATATTCATTTCTCCCCCGATGAGTTGCTGAGTCACCGGAGGTAAGTCACTAACCACCCTCCAGCTATTGAGTTTGATTTGTTTTAGGCCTATTGCTGCCATTGAGTCAGCAACCAAACTCCCCTCTCTGTATGTGTGACCCATAGTCGTGCATTGGAAGCTGTTGAGAAGCTCACTGATCTCCATAATGTTAGGTCTAGCAGGCCATCTTGCACTAGCACCACTAGTGACGGCCTCAACAACCACTTTGGAATTTCCCTCAATTTTTAGCTATCTGAAGTTCATTTGTTTCACAAATTTAATCTCCTAGAGAAGGGGCATTCCTTCCACCTGGGTGACAGTGCAGTTATTGATAGGCCCAGCATAAGCCAGTAGGCAAGTGCCATTGTGATCTCTCAGCACACCACCCCCTCCATGACCAAGATTATTTACCGCCCCATCAAAGTTTAATTTTGTCCATCCTCTGGGAGGGGCAGCCCATCTGGTAGCTTTTCTAGCTATCCTTTTCGCATCGTTAAACCTGGAGAACCCATTTAGGAGGTTCCAACTGTCAAAAATTCTAACTTCCCAGGTAGCAGGAGGACAGGGGGGAGCTTCCATTTAGCCTTCCTAGCATTCTCACACAAGAGCTTAGTTCCAATATGGAGACAGGTCTCAGGCTGGTTACTATTCTCTCTGAAAATCCTGTTGTTCCTTTCCTTCCAAATGGTCCAGCATATGTGAGGGGGAAGCATATGCCAGAGGAGTTGGAGTAGGGGGTGATTGGAAGGAGATCTCCAGTTGTTAAATTGATGCACTTCTCTACCTAGGGCCCACAAGATACCCAATTTGCTGATAATCCCTTGCCAAATGCTGGTGGCATAGTCACAGTGGATGAAAAGGTAGCTTACCATTTCTTCCTCCTTCCATAGGACACATATGTTTACCATGGAGAAGCCTCTCTTTATGATATTATCTTGGGTTAGGACTTTACCATACATTAGAGTCCACCAGAAAAAATTTATTTTCGGCGTGAGTTGAGGGATCCACACCTTCTTCCAGTCCCCTGGGTTACTCTCCTCCTTCAGAAGTAGATTGTAAGCAGATTTAATAGAGAAAGTACCAGCCCAGGTGGGGGCCCAGTTAATAGATTCATCACGCCCTGAAATTTTGATATTAGTCAGGTTTTCCATGAGATCCTTGGCCAAGTGTTGCAGGTCCAGTCTGTTCCTTAACCGATTAGGTATATCCTTCTATTCTCTACCATTGATGTAGCTGGAGACTCTATTACCTAGGATAGGTCTAAGATAGTCCATAAGGTGTTTGAATCTGTGGCCCAAGTTTGGTTGATTCATGATCTAGTGGTCATTCCAAAATCTGATGGATCTCCCATTTCTAATTTGCCAAAAAGCTCCTTTAGACAGAAGGGTCTTACATTTATATATGTTCATCCAGAGTTTGGATCCACTGGGGAGGTCACTATTGTGGAACATCCTCCCGTAGGGATGTCCTTGGAGGTACTTGGCGTCTATTAATCTGCACTAGTCCACTTTTCCTTCTATGAGCTTCCATGCCACTTTCGTGGTAAGGGACTTATTCATTAGACCAATTTTTCTTAGACCCAGGCCACCCATTCTTTTCGAGAGGCAGACAGTGTCCCAATTGACAAGAGAAATCCTCTTCTTTTCTTCAGACCCCGCCCACAGAAAGGTTCTCTGAATCCTTTCAAGTTTATCAGCCATGTTGCTTCTGATTTTAAAGAGGGATAGGAAGTAAACAGGGATCCCTTGGAGAGTGGAGACCACCAGCTGAAGTTTTCCAGCATTTCTAAAAAACTTCCCCTTCCAACCAGCAAGTTTCCTCTGGGTTATTTCAAGGATGGAATTCCAAAAATCTTGGGACACCTCTTTGACCGTAAGGGGGAGGCCAAGGTAGGTACAAGGAAGCGAAGCTGCCAGAAAACCCAGTATTTGAAGCACCTTATTTTGTAACTCCATGGGGGTATTGAAGAAGAACAGCTGGCTCTTTTGATAGTTAATACATGTTACATGCTATTAATAGTAAAGTACATGTTACATGTTATTAATGTTTTCTATTTTAACCAATGTGATTAGTGAATTTTTTCATCTGCAATATTTTTCTTATGTATTTCTATGATATAGACAGATTTATAGAGAAACCTCTTATAAATTTAAATAAAAATCCAAATCAAATCTACTAATAATAATAATAATTCATTAACATTCTTGGTAGAATATATGTAAGAAGCATTCTACATTGTCCATGATTTCTCACCCACAAATATTTTTTGTGCCATTTTTGGCTACATTTTTAAGGGTAATGGGCTTTGATGTTCCTACTTTTAGGCCCGTTTGGGTGCTGGAATACCAATGTTTGGGTGCTGGAATGCCAAATGTTGGATATAGTCAATTCTGGAAGATGTGCAATTCTAGAAGATACTTATCCTCAAAATGATTTTTGAAATATGGGTTGGACCCGTTTGGTTCACCCTAAAGATGACTGAGAAGATGCATAAAGATTTTAATTGTTTAATTCTTAATTTCTTTGAATATATATACACACGTGTATATATGTGTGTATATACACATATGTGTATATATACACACATGTGTGTATATATACACATGAACACACATGTGTGTATATACATATATGTATGTGTGTATATACACACATGTTTGGTTTTATAAAAATTGGAATTGGAATTCAAAATTCTAATTCCAGCTATTTTGGTGGAAGATGCATATGCCCATTTTGGGGCAAAATTGGGATTTCAAAATTCCAATTCCAATTTTTTTGGATAGACACAAACATGAAGAAACAAAATTGGGAATTAGATAATGCCAATTCCAGACACATCTAGATTTCATTGACATTCATAACTTATATAAAACAAAAAATATTTCACATTCATTTTTCAATATAATTACTGCCCACTTTGACATTCATTCATAAAATAAATTTAAGGTGTAAGAGCAAAGTTGTTGGAAACAAACCAAAAAAAAGAGAGGGAAGAAGAAGAAAAGATATTTCCATTAAATCTATGCCCAATCATTATTATTTTCCATAGAGAGGGGAAACTAAAATCATAAAATGCCTCACACAACCCCAAGCAAAAAATAGATGAAGTAGAGTCGTTATAAGGCACGTAAAACCGTAGTACAAGAAGACAAGTTGCTGGTAATCAGATAAATCTTTGTAAATTAATCAAAAACACATTAGCCACAACCGGATGAGCTTTAGATTATTTTCTTAAATTTAATTACCATTAACCACTTTAAAAAGGGGTCAAAAACCATTGACTTATATTTTTTAGAGGAAAAGTGACAAACTATAATGACTAGCAATATAAGCCCACTTGTTGGTTTTCCTTGTCACCAAAGCACATGAATCTTAACACACATGATAGAACATGATATCTAGCTTTGATTTGTCCTCAAGTTAAAGTTGGAATGTGTGGGTAATCTAGTCTGTCCAATTTGTGGAGTTGGAGGTGTCATCTAATGGTGACTAAACCACAAAATGGGGAATCAAATGAACTTTATCTCAGGTTTTCTTCGATTATCTTATTTTAAAAAATTATTTATAGATACGTCTCTTTGGTATACAAGCTTAGTGGATTTTATGGGTTATATTGGAGTTCTTTACTACTGGTTGTGTATGGACGGTCTATGACTGCTCTTTGTCATTGCAAAAGGAAATGCATAAATGGCATGTTGATACATTGACCTATGCTATTATCCTATGAAAAATGACAAATGTCTACAAAAGTCAAGATGTTTATAATTTTGGTATATTATTCTCCAACAAACTTTACAGATGAAAATACAAAGTACGTAGAGATTCTACAATATAATGAAAGCAAGATGCCCACGATTAGTTAGGAATCATTTTATATGTTGTTGTTACAAAGCCGACAGAGATTGGTGGGACTGAGGGTTCCAAAGACGGAATAATGTTGGAATATTGTAACTATTTTTAAAAATTTGAATACAATTATTAGTTCGTGCAAAAATTTATAATTTGTACATGTATTCTGTATATAAAGTTATCATAGTTTTTATAAAGTTTTAATTTATACTTTTGAATTTTTCTCAATAAAAAATTATTTATTTCAAATATGATTGGTTCAAACGAATTTGTGTTATAGGATCCTATTTTTCCCATATTTTAGACATTATAAAATTGAAATTTTAAATAAGTTCATTTTTAATAATTTCTTTATAATTTAAAGAAGTGTATTGATATTTTTAACAATAGATTAAATTAATATTTGCAATTTTTTAATATTTTATGGGAAATTAATATTTATTAACAATTTCTTATATTATATAAAATATTCACATTTCTTAATAATTTTTATATTTTAGAACACTAATCTTTCTTAATCATATATTTCATCACAATTTCTTATGTTTTAGAGAAATTTCTTTGTGATTTTCTATTAAAATTAGTCTTTTGATAGACTGATTATTAAATAATTCATATATTTCTATTAAAGTACAGGCCACTAGGTGGCACTTGTTTACTTTATTATGCCAAAAGATGTTTATAATAGCAATGGAAGACTTAAGTTTCCTAATAAGCTCTTTAAAATATTTGAGCATGCCTCACTACTGCTTTGTTCCTTTCCAGTGGCACTTTGCATGTAATGCACTGTTAGAATGACTTTAGAATAACTGAGAGGGGAGGGGTGAATCCGTTATCCTTAGGTCTAGATGTAGCAAATAAAAACTTTCTGTACTTCAGATCTACTCGGCAGTAGTAGCATAAATCAACAATTTTAATTATGCAGTTTACTGTCAATTGAAATTAGCTTGTAGTAACATAACAGTAAACTAAACCATAAGCATTCACACAAGTTGACACAAGTATTTAACGTGGAAACCCAATATGGGAAAAATCACTAGTAACATGCTACCAAGTTTTCACTCTTCTGAAGTGATGCCTTGTGAGGAGCCAACCCTGTTAAAGGTTACAATAACACACTGCTAGGTGTGACCTAGTTAAAGGATTTAATCACCGTGTCAAGAGTGGCCTTATTAGAGGACTTAGAACACTCCAATCTAAATGTCACCTTGTTAGAATATTTATACAAATGACTGTTAAGTCAACCTTGTTAAAGGATTTAACTGATACAATGGTAAGAAAGTAATAAACAGTTTGTGATCTGGCACATACAACTTACTTTGCAATTCAGATCCAATTACAGCTCTGATGTTAACTTACTGGACAACCTGCATTGTCATTTCAATCTTCTGATCTGCTTGGAAATCTGTCAAGAAATCACACATGCAACACTTTGCTTCTGCCTTTTTCCTTCTTTGCTAGATCATGCTAAACAATAAATCAACTATGAAAACCTTTTGCATACACATACATTCATCCACTTCCACACACAATGAGTAACCCCTTGAGGTTATTATATACCTCTCTGTCTAGGTTAGATAATTCTTTTTCTGCTTAAACAAGATCGTAGATCTTAGGTTAGGTCAGATCCAACAGATCATTCCATCTTTTCATTTTATTTACTTCTCCAAAGTAGTCTCTAATTAAATCTTGAAACCAAGCATTAATTATGGTTACCCATACATTAAATGATGTGGATCAATATTTAATTAACATTACATATCCCAATAAAATCAACTAAGTCGGCCAGAGATCTCAAATCTCATCAATAATCAAACTTATGTAAGTCGACCTTCATTACTGTTTTCACTCAGCAATTTCAATGGTGCTCGACATTGAGCAACTTTTTACTCATCACAATAAACTTTACTCGGAACAAGAAACTTTGCTCGTCGGAAGCAACTTTGCTCGGCACAAGCAACTTTCCTCAGCACAAGCAACTTTGCTCGACACAGAACAGCCAAAAAAACTGTCTTTGAAAGATAAACAACAAATTACTTAGCCAAAGTGCCAGATGATCAAATACCCTTTGAATTGCCTTAACTCAACCATTCACTTGGTCTTCTTGTTAAATCTTCTTCATCAATAATAGATATGGTATTCAAACTGATAGCAATAGTCTCACCAGTAAAGGGTTGACATCAATGACAAAATAACAATTGCTTTCAATGTCACTTTCCAAAAATCTCCCTCTTTGGCATTGACGGCAACACAAACTATTAAAACAATGATTTAACAAACATAGTTACCAACCAATCCAAAAATTCACCTGTGTTCCTTGATATGAACAAATCTTCATTAATGTCTTTAGCTTCATTATGAATCTTATCTATAAAACATTTCTCCCTCTGTGTCTGTAATCACACTGTAATCATCTGTCTCTAATCATATGTAGACTCTCTCTGAGTTTCAATAGTAACTTTTGCCTCTATATAATCTTTCCCTCTTTGTAATTTCTCTTTCTCGACAATCTCTTCCTTCACTTCTTCCTCTTTATAGGTAATCTCTCCCTCTTTGACAACAATACCAAAGACATCAATATCTTTATCATGTAGATCTTTAGTATCATGTTGATCCTATCATCTTTAGTATGACTAATTTTTCTTTTCTGTCCTTGTTCATCTTCACAACTTTAGCCAGCATCCTAAAGTGTGACTTACTATGCATCAATGTGTTAGATTTTATGAATGAAATGTTTGATGCAACAGTACCATACAAAACTTAATTAGCTTCAGTTAGGGGAATCACCCCCAATTTACCTCGTAGATACTCATGAGCATCCTTGGGTAGAGATTTTGTGAATATGTCTACTAATTATTATTTAGTGCTCACATAATCCAGTCTCACTTCTTTACTCTGAACTAGCTCCCTCAAGTAATGATACTTGATAGCTATGATTTTTGTCTTTGAGTGCATCATAGGATTTTTAGAAATATTAATAGCACTTGTATTATCACAATATATGACAATTGGATTAGTGATTTCTTATTTCATACCTTTCAGTAGTATCTTCAACCACACAATGTTAGAACAGTTAACTGTTGCTGCCACATACTTGGCTTCAGCTATAGATTGTGAGGTGCAGTTCTATTTCTTGCTTGTCTAGGAGATCAATTTCTTTCCTAAAAGAAATGCTCCACCAGTAGTGCTTTTCCTATCATCAACATTTCTAGCCCAGTCAGAGTCAGTATAAACTCTGAGTTCAAACTTGTCATTCTTTTTGTAGTATAGACCATAGTCCTCAGTTCCTTTCAAATATCTCAGAATTCTTTTGATTGCCATCATGTGATTTTCCTTAGGATTAGCAGAGAATCTTGCTACAATCCCAACTGCTAGTGCAATATCAGGCCTACTGTGAACAACATATTGTAGTTTTCCAATCATTGACCTATAGAGTGTTTGGTTCACTTCTTTTGTGTCATCATCTTTTGTCAGCTTCTGTCCAGAGCCATGGGTGTACTCACTAGTTTGAACTCTTCCATTCTGAAATTTTTCAGTATCTCTTTGATATATTTAGATTGAGTGATATATATACCATTCTTCATTTGATAAATTTGTAAGCCAAAAAAAAATTTTATTTCACCAAACATAGACATCTCAAACTCAGTTTGCATCTCTGTTGCAAATTTTTGACATAACACATCTTGTCCACTAAATATGATGTCATCTACAAAAATTTCAGCCAATAATGTACCTT
>MU223858.1:3167034-3190204 GCA_018584345.1 Thuja plicata
GCAACTGTATTCATTTTTCCTGTGCTCTCTTATTGCTCATCCTGATGATGGATCACGGAGTGTGATTCGAAACGTTGATGCTAAAAATTCATAACACAATCAAATCCAGAAATTGTTAACTGTTAAATAAGATATGATTGTTTAATTAAAAGAGAGATTTTCTTTTAATTTAATAAGATTATTTTATTTAATAAAAAGGGATTTTCTTTTAATTAAATAAGATCATTTTATTTAATTAAAAGGGGTGTTTTCTTTTAATTAAATAAGATTATTGATGAAATGAACAAACCTTAGAAAATATTGAAATAATTACGATTTGATCAAAGAAATTGATTTGAATTGAAAATGTTGCAAGGCATTGATTCAGGAATTTGATAAATTGATTCTGTCATTTGATAAATTGAAGAATGAGGGCCCATAGTCTAGGCGACCATTTTAGGGTGCATACATTTACCCCTCTTTGACTAATGTGTGATCTTTATGGGAACACATGTAGTCAAAGAATGCAGTTGAAGTGTGAGATTGAATTTGGGATCACAAAACAATGCAAACGTGTGATCGACGAATGGGAACACATCAGGACAAAGATAAGATGTTTGAAAAAGACAAGGAAAACACCCCTGTAAATAGGTAATTGACATGTCCAAGATAAGAATCTCAAGAGAGGTTTCCCCAAGTAGAGCAATAGATAGGATTGATAAAACTGAATCAAGGATTGAAGTTTGATAGGTACTGCCCCCTTGTGATTGAAATTGAAATGAGATAGAGGAGAAACAACAAATTAATAAATTTGATCAAATTGAACTAAAGATAAGGTTCTTGATGTAAGATGAAAGATATAAGGATCACAGAACCAAGGTAGATCATCAAGCATGAAAGATTATGCCCCAAGGTTGAATTAGAAGAAAAGAAGTGGGGTGAAAGCGAATGGAAGATAGAAGTTTAGAAGAGGTGGAAAGAAATGTAGATAAGAAAGAGAATTTTCCTTAAGAAAGAGAATGCCCCAAAATCAATCAACTGTGTAAGATCAAAAATTTTGATTGAGATCATGAAAGAAGATAAGGAAATGAAGATCAAAACATGACCACGGTTGATTAAAAGTCCACACGCAAGATGAAGGAAAAACCCTCTCAAACTCATAATGCAGCCTAAAAATTCAAATTAACATGAAGTCTAACAATACAAGCTAGATGAAAATGCAAAGGTGTACTTGCAATAGAGAAATTGTAACATAGGATTTTGTGTTCAACATTCATTAGAGAATGTTAAGCAACTTATTTTCATCATTGGGCCATTATTAAGGGACATCAAAAAATTAAATAATCATCACTAGTCACAAGCACAACTATGAAGATATGAATGTGATTTATATTGGATTGAAATGTGGAAAGATTCTAACATAATTATCAAAGACATAAAGGTTAAGATGGCTTCAATGTTAGCTTACCCAATTTAATGTAGCAAAACCACACTCGCATCAAGGCATAGATGTCAGGATGACCATCAGAATGATTGTGCAAAAATAGTCAAGGATGATGCCTCAAATCTCCTAAGTGTTTCAAGGGGACAACAAGAGACACTCTAGAGTTTCAAGACCACACCCACAAGAAGAAAGAAACTAAAAATATGCCCCATGCCCTAATTCCTCTAGCTATGCATCCTAGAGAGACTTATTAGACAAGGACACTCAATGAAAACCAATAATAGTCAGCACACAAAGAAAAGATCATGACATAGCTCAAGCATTCAGTGTTGTGTTTAAAAATTTAAGTGTGTCAACTGATACTGAGTTCCAAGGATAAATATTGAATGCTTGCAAGTAGGTAAGATCACATGGCAAAACTGGGTAAGACCAAACCGATAAGTGTTGAAAAACACTCGATGTCAAGGGTTGTGTTGAAAAATAAAGTTGGGGTGGTGTTGAAAAACACCATTTGTGAGGCGTCCTAAAGACTAACGCATCCAAGAGACCAAAGCTAACACAATTATGACCCCTAGACAAAGACAAAGATAAATTCCAAACCAAAGTAACAAGGAAAAGACATGATGGAGAAAGGCTAAGTGTCAAAGACATGCACTAAGAAACAGGGGTGCAAAGGCCTCAAATAACGCATGTTTCTAGGTTTTCACCACTTGGATTTTATTACATGTTTTTCTTCTAAGGCGCCTGTTTCCAGGTTTTCACCAAGGGACTTTTTCTTTTTTTTTTGAATTTTTGAATTTTTGAATTTTTTGATTTTGTTTTTGTATTTTTGGAATATATAATTTTTTTGGAGATACATCAAAGTGCCTATTGCTAGGTTTTCACTAAGATGACCATTTTTTAGGACATTTTCTGATTTTTAAAATTTTTTGACAATATATCATTTTTTGGGATTTTTCAAGATCAATAATTATGTACAAAGGATGCCCCCAAAAAGAATGGGCATCAGGGATAGAACTTCTTTAGGTGCAAGACATTGGTAGGATTAGGGAGCTGCTCTTGCTATGTTGTAGACAGTAAATAATCACCTAACCCAAAAGCTGTTGTGATGATGTAAGCTCCAAGCCAATTAGGTTCAAATTTGCCCTTTTGATCTCTATGCTGTTGATTCTTAGAATTTTCACGTAGGACAAGATCTCTCACTTGGAATTCTCTAGGGTAAACCTTTTTGTTGAAGGCTTTGGACATGCACTTTTGATAAACCTTAATATGGTCAAATGATGCTTGACATTTTTCATCTAGAAGTTCTAACTCTTGAAGTCTCACGGTGCAGTAGTCTTCATCTATAACTAGACCTTTGAGGGAAATTCTAAGTGAAGGAATCTCAACCTCCAAAGGTAACACTGCTTCAGCGCCATATGCAAGGGAAAAAGGAGTAGCCCCATTAGGAGTATGAATACTCATTATATAGGCCCACAAAGCTGGATTTATCTATAAGTGCCAATCTCTACCATTCTTACAGACTTTTATATGTAAGATTTTAAGAATGGTTTTGTTTGATGCCTCTGCTTGATCATTTCCTTGCAGGAAATAAATGGAGTACCAATGTTGTTTAATCTTGAATTTATTGCAAAGTTGTTTAAGGTCTTTATTTTTGAATTGGCCTCCGTTGTTAGTAATAATCTTGGAAGGCATTCTATATCGACAGATGATATGATTAAAAATGAATAGAGAACCTGTCTTGCCCGAGGCAACAGAAAGTGGGACAACTTCTACGCATTTAGTGAAGTAATTAGTAGCAGTGATAATAAAATTGTGTCCACCTGATGACTTGGGATGAATCTGCCTAACAAGATCAAAGGCCCAGTGTTGAAATGGAAAATGAGATATAGAAGGAATGAGCTCCCTGCCTAGAGCATGTATCAGGTTACCATGTTTTTGACACTTTTCACATGACTTTGCAAAATCTACTACATCAATCTGCATCATAGGCCAATAGTACCCCGCCCTAAGAAACCTTCACGCCATGACAAGACCATTGGAATTTCTCCCACAAATTTCCTCACGGATGTCAACTAACGCTTGGTCAGATTCTTCCTTTTCTAAGCATCTAAGAAGTGTTCCATCTAGACCCCTCCTATACAAATCACCAGAGATAAGGGAATGGTGAGAGGCATTTTAGGTTAGGTTTCTGTATTTAGATCAGTTAAAAGTTTAAGGTATAGTGACATCATGAAGGTATGAGTAAATGACACCATAACGGGATGACTCACGACCAACAAGGGTACAAATTACATGAATTTCTTGGGAGTCATAGATAGGGTGATGTATCTCTTCCACCAGGAATTCAAATCTGGATTCATGTTGTTGTAACTGAAGGAGTGAAGCAAGTGTAGCCATAGCATCAGATGATTTTTTTTCTTCTCTAGGGATTTGTTGAAACATGACAAAGGTGAAGTATTGTTTCAAAGAATCAACCATTTGCTTGTAAGGTACCAGTTTCTCATTTTTTGTTTGATAGTCATCATTAACTTGATTGAGTATCACCTCTGAATCCCCATAGATGTGTAACTCTATGATTCTCCATTCTATGGCTCTCTTAAGTCCATTTTTTAAAGCTTCATACTCAGAAATGTTGTTTATACATGGGAACAATAACTTCTAAGACTTAGGAATCATGTACCCATGAGGAGAAACAAACAACACACCAGCTCCTCAACCGTTTTGCATAAAGAATCCATCAAAGAACATCTTCCATGTTCTTTTAGTCATATACATGAGGTGCTCATCTGGGAAGTCAACTTGAATAGGTGTGGTATCTTGCAATGGGAAATCAGCCAATTTATCTTCTATGGCTTGTCCTTTGATTGCTTTATGCTTAATGTACTCTATGTCAAATTATGAAAGTATCATCATCCATTTAGCAAGTCTACCTATGAGGGAAACCTTACCTATCAAATACTTGAGTGGATCTTATTTTTCTATGAGGTGTATAGTGTGCGCAAGCATGTAATGTCGCAACTTTTGGAAAGCAAACACAACTGCAAGGCAAGCTTTCTCAATGTTGGTGTAGTTAACCTCATATGAAACAAGACTGCGGCTAATGTAGTATATTTCTCTTTCTTTCCCATCTTTATCAAGTTGAGCTAGTAATACCCCCAAGGAATATTTTTTCACTGAAATGCATAGAATAAGTGGTTTCCCTAGGATAGGAGGCATTAAAATAGGAGGATTTGCCAAGTATTTCTTGATTTGATCTATGCTCTTTTGACAATCCTCATTCCAAACACATTTGACTCCCTTGTGTAATTTCTTGTTGAAGGGTTGAGCGCTATCTTCCAACTATGAAGTGTATCTCCTTATGGATTGAAGATGTCCTTGAAGACTCCTCATTTGACTAATGTTTCTAGGAGGTGGCATATCTACGATTGCTTGGACTTTTTCAGGGTCTACCTCTATTCCTCTTGCTGAAATGATGAATCTGAGTAGTTTTCCATATGTGACTCCAAATGCACACTTTTTAGGATTTAACCTTAGTTGAAATTGTTCAATGCGATCTAGAATGACTTCTAGATTGTCTAAGTGTGTGTCTCTCTTCTCAGACTTGGCCAAGGTGTCATCCACATAATCTTCCATGTTTTTATGCATCATGTCATGAAAAATGGTTGTCATAGCTTATTGATAGGTGGCTCCTGCATTTTTTAATCCAAAAGGCATAATGTTCCAACAATAGGTACCCCATGAACAAGTGAATGCATTCTTTTCTTGATCTTCAGGAGCTATCTTAATCTGATTGTACCCAAAAAACTATCCATCGAGGAATAAATCTTATAACCCGCAGTCATATCCACTATCATGTCTATATTGGGAAGTGGAAAGACATCCTTTGGGAATTCTCTATTGACATCTCTAAAATCTGTGCAAACTCAAATGGATTTGTCATGTTTTGAAACTGGTACAATGTTTGATATTGATTCAGCATAGGCTACAACTCATATGAATCCTGCACCAAGGAGTTTTTCTAATTCTGCTTTGACTAAGAGAGCTATGTGAGGATGCATCTTTCTCATTTTTTGTTTAACCAGTTTGACACCCGGAGCTATGGAAAAGTGATGCATGATAATATTAGTGTCCAACCCTAGCATATATGAATAAGTCCATGCAAAATTGATCTTCATTTTCTATAAGAACTTAGTGTAAGCTTCTTTTTCTTGTGGTGACAAGGATTCATCCAAGTGTACTATCTTTGGAGCCTCATCTGTACCCAAATTGACTACTTGTGTTGGTTCAATAAGAACCGAAGATCTATCTTGAAACTATCTAGGGAGATGATCAAGTACCTCATTTTTAGGCACCTCAGAGAGGTTTTCACCCTTGGATACGTCATTTCTTTTTAATTTTTTCAGTTCTGACACCGCCACACAATGGTGTTCGCCATCAGAATTCCTATTCTTTTGATTTTCTTTACTTTTTATTTTGTGACTAAGGTACTTGATGTCTGGCTCGGTCATGTTGGTATCCAGTTCACTGGTGGAAGAGACTACAGTTTCAATAGCATTTAAGTAACAATCTATCTCATAATCATTTTGAAATGTTAAGAGCTTAGGTTCTTGAAAGTGTTGGGACCAATCGATGAGGTCAGGATGAACAAGGTGTAAGTCAATGACTGGTTCAAGGTTGTAAATGTGAATGATATCATCTCTAGTGACTAAAGAGTCAAAGTTCATCAAGTATCCTTCTAAGCTACCTAAATCAATATTTGTCCTAACAAGTGAAGAATCATCCACTAAGGCAACATGTGGGTTCAAATCCTCTAATCCTACACATGAATCTTCAACTACCTCAGGTTGAGAACTATAAGTGTGGATGAAATCAACATCCATGTCAACTGTGGAAGGCTCTAAGAAGGAGTCCCATTCATACTCATATGAACTTGTGTCTGAACTGCGACTGGGATGCTTACACCATGAGGGTTTGATACATCTTTATGTGGAAGGTCTAGTCTACTCATCAAAGGTAACACCTTCTCTTTCCATTAAACAGACAAGATTCTTTTGTTGACATTCTCTGAAAGGATCTTCTACATCTGATTCATCTTGTTCTAAAGCCGCAACTGACTCATGAGTGACTGGAATATATGAATCTCCCCAAAGGATATTAGTGGATGGGACCCAATCTTCACACATGTCTTTCTAATTTTTCAAATCAAGTATGTATTTTGGTTCATCTTCACTATCTAACTTATCAAGGATAGGAGTAGTGTGCTTGTTCTGATTCGCGAATCCTTGCCCAACCATCTTCTTAGACTTGTATCCAAAAAGAGCATGATCAAGAGGTTTGGCCCTAGCATCCAATCTATGATTAAGAGGGCCATGTCTGGGATAGCCCATCTTTTTGAAAAAAAGTATACCCTCTTCCATAAGCCTTAGGAGAGGGAGAGAAGTTCTCATTGTGCATGTATTTCTCTTCTCTATAAATCTAGTCTCTAAAAAACATCTCCTCTTTCTCATCTTGAATAGGCACTAAGGACTCTACAAATGTGCCAAATAAAGTCATAGCTGAAGAGGAAGGTCTCTTTTCTTGTGAAGGATTTCCATAAGACCAAGGTGAAACTGGTAATGTTGTGAGGGAGTTGAGCTGATACCCCCCATACCAAGGTCTACTGACTTGAGCTTGTCTTTACATTTAGCTAAGGTTGCATCAAAGTCTTCTGCTTCTCTATTAAGGGGAACATGAGCTCCTACTAAAATTTAGTTAATAGATAAAGTGTTATCCCTAGGTATACAAATCTCTATTCCATTGTAAGGGAACTTAACACCCTGAGGATAGGTAGACAAAACTTCTTGCATATCATTAATCCATGGCCTATCGAGCAAGATATTGTATGTAAGGGGGCCAACATCAACTATTTGAAATAAAATATCTTTTTCAACAGGGCCAATCCTAACAGGAAGGATGACCAACCCCTTAGAACTTCTTTCCACCTCATCATAGGCTTTGATGGTGATATTTTTCCTAGTATCTATGACTTGTTTAGAATAACCCAACTTTTTCAAAAGACTAAAGGAACAAATATTAAGCCCAGCACCCCCATCTATCAACACACACCTAAGATAGATTTTGTGGATCATGACCTCAATATGAAGAGCGAGATTGTGTGGGCGGCTCAAAGATTTTTCATCATCCTCTAAAAAATTAAGGTAATGAGGGATATAAATATGGTTAACCATGTTCTGGAATTGATTAATGTCTAAGTTGTTCAGGACATTCTCTATGCACAACACATCCTCGAGGACTTGTTTGTGTCTCGGGGACAACTCTAAGAGCTCAAAGATTGAAATCTGAGCTGGGGTTCTTTGCAAATGATCGAAAAGATTATAGATCAACTTAGGATTTACTACTAGTTTTGAGGTGACATTCTTGGATGCCACTTGTTTTGGTTTATTTGATTGACTTGAACTAGGTCCTCTAATGACAATGGGACCTTGACTTCATGTGACAGCATTGTGGGCTTGCAATGACACTCTAGAGTTAGGACCCCTTAGCACCACAAGGGGTTCTTCATCAAAGATAGGAGGAGATTCCATGTCTAGATAATAACCATAGGGATCTTTATCCCTAATCATGTTGACATTTTCTTTGACAACTTCAAGCATGTTGAAAACATTCTCTTCATCTATGTCTATGTAATTGATCTTAGCCTTGCCATTCTTAGCTTTAGAGGTTTCCCCTTTCTCATATTTGGGAAAAGGTTCCTTGAATGCCTTATGATCGGCGTTGGTGTTCAATCCATATACCTTAAATTTTCCATTCTCAATGAGATCTTGGATGAGATGTTTGAGTTTCCAACAATTTTCAATGTCATTTCCAATGCCATTGTGAAACTTGCAAAAGGATTTCTCATCCCACCAATGTGGCTTAACATTAGGTATACAATTCTTTTTGAGATCTTGTAGATGCGGAAGGTTGTTGGCAATAAGTGTTTTCAAGACATCCTCATATGAATCACCAAGTTTTGAAAATTGACATCTTTCTTTTTTAGGCCTATCTTGGTATCTTGGCTTGTTCTCGTGTTGATTAGATGCGTTGAGTTTCATGGCTTGAACAACACTAGACAAGTGGAGCATAGTTTGATCTTTGGGTTGGGAGGAGTCCACAGCTCCATCATTGACCACTTGTTTGTTCATATTCCAGTGTGAGTTATTTCCTTTATCCTTGTTAGGGTTGTTGTTGTTTTGACCATTGTTGTTGTTGTTGTTGTTGTTGTTTCCATGTTTGGTCCAAATTCCTTGTTCTTTAAAAACATCCTCAATCCTACATGCGGTTTCAACCATGGTGTCAAAGGAATGAAAAACCATCTTCCTAAATTTATACCGCATTTCAAGAATCAAGTTGCTAATAAGGATTTCAATCTTCTCATTTTTAGGGATGGTCCTAGAGTAGCAAGAGCATTATCATTGCCACGTTTGCAAGAAAGTGACAAAGGATTCCCCTTGATTTTTCTTTAAGTTGCATAAGTCCAACATGGTGATAGATCTTGAAATATTGTATTCAAAGTGTTGAATGAGTCTATGGATGAGATTTTTGAAAGTATTAATGGGGGGAGTTATGTTGGTGAACCATTCCATCACTTGATCCTTAAGAATCCTTGGGAACAATCTCATGAGGTATGAGTCATCTTGATGGAAATCAAAACTTGTGGTATAAAATTGGTGTACGTGATCATGTGGATCTCCATTTCCATCCTACTTGTCATATTGATGGATCTCAACCTTTCTAGGGAATTATTTCATGTTAACACATTTTTCAAAAGGATTAGGACAAATTGAATCAAGTAAGAATGAATTCTTGGGTGCCAACATCTTTTTGATCATGCTCTTAAGTTGTTTGATCTCTTCTTCTTGAGATGGACCTTTCTTCTTAATATTCTTGTCTAGATCAAAGTTGTAGGGGACTCTAGCACCCTTGTTGATTAAACTCTCTAGGAACTTGTCTTTTCTTTTCTCTAAATATTTCTCCACATACTGCTGGAAAAGTGGTTCTTGTTGCATTTTCATGAAGTCCTTGGAGGTGAGGTCAAAACTTGAGCTACTACCCCCATATTGTGAACCATGGTGAGCACATTGTGAAGGTTGTCTTGAGTTCCTAGGAGGTGTTATTCTCCTATAGTGATAATGTCTTGAATCCCTTCTTCCTCTAGGGCTAGGAGATTGTGACGGTGTTCTCAAATGTCTTCCACTTTATGGAGTCTTAGGAGGGGTGGATGGAGGAGAGTCATTTCCACCACCAACACACATGTTGTTGAATTAGTCATTAAGCTGTTGAGCCAAGAGTCTACCTTCCTCTTCCTGAAAGGATTTCCTTTCTATCTCCAAGAAGGCTTGTCTTTCCAACTCTAGGAGTCTAAATTGCTCTTCCTTTGTAGCTTGTTCGGCTAGGAAGGCTTTCTTTTCACGTTCAATTTTCTTAAGTCTTTCACTCGTGTATCTTGAAGATGTTTTGAGCGGTGAACTTGGTCTTGAATGTTGAAACAAATTATTGGTGTATGTTGCATTTACGCGAGTGTCATAAGGCTCATCATCTTGGTTTTCATGTTGTGATTGTTCATCTTGATAGGCTTGCCTCTTACCACTCTCAGCCCTTTGGTGTGCATCTAGATATCTAGCTGAGATAAGGGGTGAGACTGTTTGACTGTCACGAGAGGAACTGCCAAATGGAATGGTATCTCTATGTCTTTCAAATATGTCATCAAGGCATTTGTCCATTTCTTCCCTTTCTCATCGAGTCATTGTGTAACTCATATCCATATCCAAGTGAGAAGATGCTAAGGGTACTCTTGGAATCAAACCAAACTTTTGAGTTGTTCCTGGGTGATTGATCAAATATAGGCTCTTTTCCCTTACATTTTTGGCAAGTTTGAACTAAGGGTAATTGGTTAAATACTACTTGAGGTCACTTTCCTTGATCTAATTGATATCTTATTGTAACTCGCATGAAAGAAAAGGTACCAGGTGATAGGATGACCCTAAGAAATGTTGGTACCAAACCAGGATAGTAAAGGTATTCACTTGTCCAAAAGAGAGGTGATAAGATAGAATTTTGCAAGAGGTGTAAACTAACACTGCCACAGAGGTGCTCACTGAACGGGTGAATACCCTAACACATATGGATCAAGAGGATGATTTACCCAAGTTATATTGATTGAATTTGAATTTTAATGGAAGTGAATGGACAAGAGATTACTAAAACTCTCCAAGTGTGTTATCAAAGGATCTAAAGGTTTAACTTCTCAACAAGGATAGTTTCTAGCTCACCAACTCCAAGAAAGGTCACTTGTGAAACCAAAGATTACTAGTTCAAGAGGTCAAAATGAAAGAATCCAATGTATAAACAAGCTTCTAATAGTGAGGTAAGTGACCTAATTTGACCTGGATCGACCAAGGAAGACTGGAAATGACAAGATAGCAAATTGAGAAAGTTGACAGTTTGCCACATAAAAATGTAGATTTGTTGATCGTTTTGATGTTTACTTTGAATGTTTGGTTTCTATTTTGATCTTTCACCCACACAAGACACATCAAGCAGATTGGTTTGGTGTAAAAAAAGAATACTCACACCACAACCTAGGTAAGCCAGGGCAATATCTATTGAATTCCCACTTGAACTGAAGTTCATCTATGCCTACTCATAGCGGACAACTTAGAAGCTTGGAGGCATGGGCTCCTCCTTACAGTGCACTCACTTCTCAGGAACACCAAGCTTTGAATCCCAATAGAAACACTTCCCAAAGGATAGTTGTCTCTACTAAGAGCTATGAAAATGTGGGACATCTTAGTCGGTCTCTAACCTTCCGCACTAACAGATAGAAGGATTTTGGTCACTAGAACAAAGTTTTTAGTCAGGGTATCCGTTCAGGCGGCTATACATGTGGTAGATTAGCCCCGTTAAGGAGGCCTCCTAGCCTATAGAAGTTACATTCTATAGGTTTTTACGCACCACGAGGGTACTGAGGGAGATCTTCTGTCAGCATAGTGAAATCGACACCTGTTCACTGTGAGATTAATCACAATGACATTTTTTATATACTGGTTTGGAAGGGCTTGGCTTTAGCCTATTACCAGTTGGGTAATCCACTCTCACTGGGTCTATTAAATCTCTCGGTAGGTAGCCACGCTAAAATAATTATATGAATTTCTCTTACACCCAAGATCCACAAAGGTGAGGGAGAGGATACGTTCATATAATTCTTAGGATTACAATCTAAAAAGACACTTCAGACACATAAGAAGATGACAACAATGTTTCTAGATTTTTGATCATCCCAAAAGGGTGAGAGCATAGTTTCCTGACATTATTTCCATCCCTAAAGCATTAGATATAAGTTCATTTTAAAAATTCTTACATGTGCGTTCCTATTTTAATAAAACAAAACAAAATGCAAGCACAATGTTTAGCATTCTATCGATCAAGGAAACCTACAAGATGATTCTTTAGTAGTCTATGTTTTTAGTCTTCTTTTTAAACGTCCTACAAACCACTGTTAGGTTGTAATCAACAAGATAAGTCAGAGAGAAAAAAATCCCAAAACTCGGAAACATTATAAAAATCATAAAATCATAAATCTGATTGCATATTCAAAAAGCAGATAAAAAAATCACGGACTTTCAAAAACAATTGCACTAAAAAATGTTACTGTATGAGCCTGTACGAGGCTTTGGAAGCTGTAAAATAGAGGATTAGACAGGTGCAATGATGAAAACCTACAATTTCTGATAAATCTGTGACTCAAATCTAGAAAATAAGAGTAACCCAGAAATCTTCAGACAATTCTACCCAAAATAAAAAAAAATTGCAGTCAATTTGGACCTAAAATGAGCAAGATATGATCGTTTGAAGTTAGACTGCAATTTCAAAAACTCCAATGGTGAAGGCAAAGATTTTTCAAACTTTGCTAACGTCATCAGACTGTGGCATTAATTTGATGGGTTGGGGGCCGTCATAGAAGGCCCAGATTTTGATGGTCATATGGCCATTAAATTTTACACAGTAAAAAAAAATTGATTTTTTTTTTTTTTCAAAAATTTGCCTGGGGCTACATCCAAGAAAACTTGAAATCTACCCCGATTTCCGTGCAATGGGTCATACGTCCTACTTGGGCAAAATAAATTTTCCACAGATTTGACTTTTGCTAGATATGGGCGAGTTAATACTTGTTTTCAACCGAAATGACATTCTGGACGCGATGGTGGGGTCAGATTTGGCTCAAAATGAGAGCTTCAAAGAAAATGAGAGAATAATAGATAGAAGATAGAAGAAAGTTTTGAATGTGATGATAGAAATAGATGTTCTGCCCCACGGTGGGTGCCAAAAATGTGTGCTAAAATGTTGACACACTTGTATGAGTCATTGTATTCAAGATTGCTCAAGAATGAGGTCTCAAATGGTGACTCATAGCTCTGTATTCATGGTGTGCAAGGGCTTGTGATGAAGGCCCTCAATTTAGACCTAGTTTATGCCCATGCAAGTACACCATGAAATGAGCGATTCAAAGAGGAAGAGAAAGAATGCTAGTCTCCATGATCATCAAATATGTATTGCAAATAAAATGGAAACAATTCTATATGATAACGATGCATGAAAGAAAACTAATCTATATGATAACAATGCACGAAAGGAAATATGAAAACTAATCTATGAAGAAAATACGCATGCAAGATTATTCTATGAAAGGAAATACGCATGCAAGATTATTCTATGAAATGAAATATGAATCTAATCTAACATGCAAGTGAAAGAGTAATCTAAATGGATCTATATGGATGCATGAGAGAAGAAGACAAGAATAGAGAAGTCACAATTTTCAAGCTTAAGTGCACAAACTCTCCTCCAAAATTGCTCTCCAAAACCTACAGCATAACAATAACATGAAATCTTGATATGAAATGAGAAGGAGAGGGCTCCTTATAAAGAAAAGTTTGGAGAGGAATGCATCCTCAAGAGCAATGTGGGATAAATCCCTAAAAGACAGGTGAGAGGAAAAATCCCACCACTTAGGAATATGTTGGAGAAAAAGGAAATTTATTTATTTATTTATTTGATTTATTTCTTTTTTTTCATCAAAAAGAGAGCTTTAAGTGGGGATTTTATTTATTTAATTAGAAGAGGGATTTTTTTCTTTTAGTTAAATAAGATTATTTAATTAAAAAAGAGATTATAATTAAATAAGATAAGATTATTTAATTAAAAGATAGATTTTCTTTTAATTAAATAAGATTATTTTATTTAATAAAAAGGGATTTTCTTTTAATTAAATAAGATCATTTTATTTAATTAAAAGGGGTGTTTTCTTTTAATTAAATAAGATTATTGATGAAATGAGCAAACCTTAGGAAATATTGAAATAATTGAATTAATTATGATTTGATCAAGGAAATTGATTTGAATTGAAAATGCTACAAAGCATTGATTGAGAAATTTGATAAATGGATTCTGTCATTTGATAAATTGAAGAATGGGGGCCCATAGTCTAGGCGACCATTTTAGGGTGCATGCAACTTTATAATTTGAAAATTATATTATTATCATCTCCCACTATTGTATGTAATATAATATGGAAACTTTTCTTCCATATTTTATTAAGCAATAAAATAAGGAAGCTTTCCATTCCATATTATTTTAAACAAATATACTTTCTAAATTATTTTATTATCAATGCCAACTTTTTTATAAAATAATCCAATAGTAAAAAAAAATTATTATCATCTCCCAATATTACATCCAATAAAATAAGGAAACATTCCTTTCATATTCTATTAAATAATAAATTAAGGAAACATTTCATTCCATATTCTATTAAACTAATATGCTTTCTAATATGGAAATTAGTTTATCATTACTTCGAACTATTTTATAAATCAACTATTGTATAAAAGAAAAAGGAAAAAAAATATAAAGATGTAGTCATAAAAATTAGATAGGGGATAAAAAGACAAAAAAAAATATAGAAAGTTGCATACATCAAAAAGTTGAAGATTAGGGTTGTTGGAATAAATGGGAAGTGTGTACTAAGAGGGGAGGGGTGAATTAGTACCTCTAAAACTTTTATCTCCTTTTAACCTTTATCCTTTGAGTAATCAAATGTTTATCCAACCATCTGTTCCATAGTAACTTTGTGTAAGACTTATCAATTCTTTAACTTAACATGCATGTGAACATTCATAGAAACATTCTAATGTAACAAAAAGCCTTGTTCTCCTACCCTATCCTCCACTAGGGTCTTCAATAGGCCTCTCCTCTAGCCTAATTAGGGTTCTTTACTAACCCTAACCTTCAAGGATCCTTTTCACAAGATCCCACTTCAATTCAACTTGAGTGCACCAACAAGGAATTCAAACTACACAATACTAGCCATAATGCTCTTCTTCTCCAATCTCAACAAATTGATCCAAAAATGATCAAGAACTCATCCATATGGAGAGGTAATATACTATATGGTTAATTGGATCCAATCCAATGTCCAAAAACACCTTTTGCAAAGAAACCCTAGACGAGTTCCAAGAACTAAGCCAAATTCACCCAAAACAAGGCTACAAGCATTACGCCTAATTAGGCAGTTTTTTCCAAATAACTTGCAAAACTCCTTAACAAGTTGGAAAAATAGAAATGGATACTGACACCCTTTATCAAGACCCTAAATATTTTCTAGGTCTTTCCTCCCAAAGGTGTGCATACAGTGGCTCCTATAATCATGCCTAAAAATTAGGGTTTTCAAGCATTTACATTGTTTGCACAAAGATTTTGTTTATTTCCACTCAAAAAACCTCACCCAATCTTCTCCTCTGATTTGGGGCTCCACCACACACCACACTACCTCTCAATAATCACTGATTGAAGAAATGAATTCTTTCAATCCCTCTAACTAGCTTTGCAACCTCATGTGATCCCTATCCATGTATCTCTGGCTCGCCTAGGGCATCACATTAAAAATAGCTCCCTTGCTTCCTAGGGCCCCTCCTTCACTTTAAATTATGTACATTGAGTCATCTCCATAATCCCAAATTCCCGTGCAAACTCCATGGTGGGAAGAGGACTTATGACCCCATTTCCAGAAGTGGCTTGATTCAGACCAGCGACTGGTTTAAAACAAAATGAATTTACAAAACTTACTAAAACAATAACAAATACAAATATACCACCACAAAGAACCTCAAAACATACTACCCTAACATAATCAAGAGTTAAAGTAGGTATTCTAATCCATTAAAATACAAAATGCTCAGAAAAACAAGAACTGCAACTGTTTCTTTGATAATATAGTTTGTACAATAACTTTGAAAAATCAACCAACCTGTTCACAAGGTCAAGGGAGGTCTTATATTGGTGTCCATGGTCCTAACCTAACAATTGTAGACAGTTATAACCCTCTAATGCCCTAAAATACATTATTTCAAGAAATGTTGTCAATGTTGTCAATGCGAACATTGACAACTTTTACAACTTTTGTGCTTCTTGCATAAAAAATGAACAAACACCTCAAGAACTTAGCCAATTACATAGTTAGGATAATTGAACATAAAATAGGTCTTACAAGCCTTACTTTTCCAATTTGACCCCTGGATGGATCATTTCCACTATTTCTGCAACATTGGCAATAAGGAACCAATAGCAACTTTGGACATTACAAGTAATAACATCACTAAAAACCTAAATAGACCTCCTCGTCTAACTAAAAACATCCTAGGACCCACCTAGTCCTATTATTTCACTAGTGGTGTGGTTAGGACCACTTCAATCCAAAAACACTTAGAATCCCTAGGTTACATTGTAGCCCTACCTAGGTGCTCCTATACCATACTCCCCCACAAAGGAAAGTTATGTCACTCCTGTGGAAAACAAGTCTTCAGAGATACCCACATTTTTGAAGTCTTCTTCTGCAATCCATGAGGCCTCTGATTTAGGCCTATTCTTCCACTTGATTAGATGTTCCATATACACCTTGTGCCTTATAGTCTTCTGGACTCTTAAATCCAAGATGTTGTCAACTTCCAACTGTGGCTTGGGAGTTAATACAGTAGCCTCAACATCACCACTGACCCATTGAATACTTTGACCATTCAAATCTATCCGCCCTTTGAAATGGATTAAGTCTTGTACATTGAACATCGAAGATATGCTGAAATATGTTGGTAAGCCTATTTTGTATGCATTAGCCCCATATTTGGCTATGATCTTGCAAGGTCCCACCTTCTTCGTTTGAATTTTAGTAGGGACACCTTTCTATAACTGGGATTTTTTCAAATGAACCATCACATAGTCACCTACCTCAAACTGAATGTCTCTCCTCGTTTCATCAACTTTGGCCTTCAACTTTTGTTGACTGTATTTGATGGCCTTCTTGACCTGATCATGTATCTCCTTCATGGTGTGGGTTAAGTCCTTAGCATGCCCACTTATTTTCTCCATTCCTCAAAGATCCCTAAGCTCACACACACCCCTTGGGTGCATCCCATAAACTATCTTAAATCAGCTTCACCCTGTCGTTCAGTTCTTACTGTCATTGTATGCATACTCTTCTTGGGGAATGACCACATACCATGTCTGACCATACTCCTTAGTTAGGCACCTCAATAGGCTACCCAACACTCTCTTGACCACCTCAGTTTGGCCATCAGTCTGAGGGTGGTAAGCTGAACCAAAAGAAAAGTTGGTTCCCAATCTATTCCACAAAGTTTTCTAGAAATGGATCATAAATTTTACATCCCTATCTGAAACAATACTTTTGTGTAAGCCATGAATTCTCACAATCTCTTTAAAAAACAAGTATGCTATATGGCTAGCATCATGGGTAGTCTTGCAGGGTATGAAATGTCCCATTTTACTAAATCTATCAACCACTACATAAATGTTTTCATATCCTTTCTTTTTTTTGGGGAGACCCACTATGAAGTCCATGCTGACACATTCCAAAGCCCTATTTGGGACTGGTAAGGGCTGGTACAAACTTGCATTACTTATACCCCCTTTGGCCTTCATGCATACCACACACTGCTCTACATAAATCTAGTCACATCCCTTGTCAATTTTGGCAAATGGTAGAATCTTTGGACAAGTTCCAAAGTCTTGTTTACACCAAAATGGCCACTCAAACTCCCATTATGTTTCTCCTACATGAGATTCTCTCTCATGGAACTTCTTGGCACACACAACTGGTTACCCTTAAATATAAAACCATTTTGCAATGTAAAACCAAAAAATTTGCTATGGAAATGATTTTGAAAATCAACACACACCTTGTATGCTTCACCAAAGTCTTCATCTGCTTTGTAGAGATCTCTGAAACTCTCTATGCCAATGCTATACAACTGAATTCCTTGGACTATCAACAATCTACTTAGTGCATCTACAACCTTGTTTAATCTCCCATTCTTGTGCTTAATGGTAAATGTGAATGCTTGTAAATAATCCATCCATTTCAGATGTCTATTGCTTAGTTTCTCCCGAGTATTGATATAACTAAGGGCTTGGTTTTCAGTAAACACAACAAACTCCTTGGGTAATACATAATGCCTCCATTTTCTAAGGGATTGTACTAAAGCATATAGTTCCAAATCATAAGAAGAATACTTCTTCTTATCTTCATTCAATTTATTACTAAATAAGGCCACTGGCCTATGTTCTTGGCTCAACACAGCCCCTACTGCCATACCACTTGCATCACACTCAATGGTACATTTTTTTTCAAAACTAGGCAATATTAGGATGGGCTATGTGGGTACTTGTTTTTACAACATCTCAAAGGATTCCTCTACTTCTAAGGTCCACCTAAACTTAGTTTTGACTCCACCCTTAATGTTATCTAGTAAAGGTGCACATATACCACTAAAATTTCTAATAAATTTCCTATAAAAATGGGCTAAGCCATGGAAATGTCTTACCTCAATGGTTGTGGTAGGTGGTGGCTAGTTTAGGATAGCTGCAACTTTGTCTTGGTCCATCTTCAAAGACCCTTTGGTTATCCTACGACTGATAAACCACAATCTCACAAGCACCCATCCCTGGCAGAAGTGGAAAAACTGACTGGTACTAAATTAGACAAAAGAGAACTTAAGGTCAACACCATTATCAACGTAGAGCTGAAGTTTGGAGCATGTGTTGTTGGATATAAAATATTCCAGGTGAGGAGAATGAATAGCATATCAAGTACTGCTATGAGCACATCATACAAAACCATCAAACAAGGAAAGAAGATGGATCTTGCAAAGATCCTGTTACATCAACTGGAGGAGAACATGTGCACTATAAGATCTTCAAGAACAAACACTTGTAAGTTTGGTTCCCTCATAATGTGCATATTCTTTTACTTTAAAGAATACTTTCCTTCAATAGGAAAAGTTGTATGGGACACAAGCAAACCTATAACCATTCAGATAGGTGAATTCATAGAATCACTAGGAACATATTTTGATAATGTAATGCATGAGTATTTTAATACCATTAAGGAAATGTTGCAAACTAGAACAAGGATTCCAGAAAATCTGATAGACGAATGCAGATAAAATATATGTTTCATGGTAGATACTGATTTCACGTATATCCAAGTAGTAGTACCTAGGAAGTCATGGCTTTCACGGTTAGAATATGAAATCAAAATAGGACAAGCCAATGAGTGCATTGACTCATTGAGGCACTACTAAATGAACCAGTGGACAAAAATCAACAAAGATTTGGCACCTATGAAGAGGACAAAAAAAAGATTAAAACAAATCTTGTTATCAATAAAGCTATAAAAAAATCAAGCTGAATGGTGAAGAAACTGAGAAAGAAATTGAATGTATCATCTGAAGGTGAAGAGGAACAAGAGGGTAAGGAGGAAATCATCAAGGATTAGCTACCCATTCATGATATAGTAGAGGAAAATGAATCAGAGGAAGAATAGTTTGATTCACCACCTCCTCCTCCACCTAAGAAGTCAAGAACGAGGAGTTAGACAACAAAGGATGCAACTCCTTCTCCCATGATAAAAGGAAAGGTGTATAAAAGGAAACCTGACACATCAAAGGGAAAACAACTAGTTGGGAAGCCTACCAAAAGGAGAAAAATTGTTCAGATAAATGAGGATATAGAGGACTTAGCTATGGATGAGCCTAACACTGCAATTGAACAAGCAAAGGAAACAACAAAGGTAACATCAACTCCTAAAAACATTGATGAAATATATAAGTACATTTCAGAAGCCTCATCTATTGCACATCCTAAGATTAAGAAATGGTTGAAATGGGATTTTGTAGAACATAATAAAATTGAAGATGCAATTATATCTAAAACATACAGACACTATTATGTCCCACTTAATTCACTACACATGATGTACCACAAGAACTGTTAATTAGATTATCTTCTAGGTAAACATTTGCACTCCATAAGGAGAAATGGATAAGCGAAAGAGTACTTGTTACTCTTATGCCTCCTGAATCAAAAAGGGAAGAAATAAATGAAATCATGGAAAAATATGAGAAAAATTTCTCACCCAAAATGAGAGCTTACAAATTTCTTGAAGGGAAGTTTATAGAGCTAGAACAAGAAGCTCATGGTAAATGGAGCAAGATACTCAATCCTACTAAGGAGAGCAATTATGAGAAGGAAACCATCACTCAGGGCGATAACTCAACATTTGAGTTAGACAGTGAAGAAGTTCAAATAACTGGCCAGAAATAGGTTGATATTGTAGATGAAGAATGGCCAGACACTACTCTTGATCACACTCAAAGTCAAGAAAGTCAAAATCCACCAAGTCCAATTCACATCAGTTTAGAGGATGAAGAAGTTACGAAAGAAGAGTTAACAATAAAGGGTAACTTAGTTGATGATATAAATGATGAATCATGGTTAGACAACATTGTCAATGACACTATAGGAAAACACCCTACAGTAGAAGTACAAAAGATGAAGACATAAATATTACACAGGGCAATACCGACAGACAGGATTCAACTATTGACACTGCAATAGTCAATACACCGACAAACATGAATATATTAATCGATACTATTGATATTCAATCAAGCTAGTACAAATCATCTAAGAAAGATGATGATATACCCAAGGATATGGGTACTGATGAAAACAAAGATGCATCCAACACTCAAAAGGATACAGATACATAAATGAAAGATGCAACCGACACTCAGCAAGAAGTGTCTAATGAACAAAACAAAGAAGCAGATAACAAAACTGAGGATACATTAAGAAAGGGTGAAGAAAAAGATAAGAGTGAAGAAGTCAAGTAGGATGAAGGAACAAAACAAAAAGGAGATATATCTATCGATACACCTAAGGCCAATGAGGAGACATCTTCAGAAAACCAGCTGGTGGACTCAGAACAGAAAAAATAGGACACTTCATCTTCTCGACCCTCACCCACCAAGTCAAACCAAACTCAACGATTACAAATGGTAGTACATCAATCTTCCACCCAGCCAAAGAAGAAGAAGAAGAAGAAGAAGAAAGCATTGAAGAAAGATATCTTGGCTGTCACAATGGATGAAGTAATAGAAGTCCCAAATTGGGATATTACTACTTTGGATACAGATAAACTTCAAGAGTTTGGAGTGCTATGTCAAAGAAAATCCATTCAGAAGAAAATGATACAAGAACACATGGAAACAATGGAACTTGACAAGGAAAGAGACATTCTCCAACAACTTTTTCTTGAGGTGAAACTTGAACAAAATGCTACAGTTAAGGATAAAATAGTTGTTCTTACCAATGCCATCACAGACCAGGATGTAGATGCAGAACAAGAAATAGAAGAACAAGCAGAGAAAAAGTATCAATACAAGTTAATTGATAAGATCAGCCAAGAAGTGGTAGTGAACAAGGTAAATATCTATGAACTAACTGATCAATTAGAGCCAATGATTGCTGAGGAAATTACCTTAGTTCAAAAGATGTGCACGCTTGAAAAGTTTACAAAAGAAAATAGTGACAAGTTAGCAGAAATAGATTCTAATGTCACAGCGAGTGCACAAAGCCTAACCTCAAATGCATACAGTATCAAGGTGCATCATGACAAGGTCATTGAGGCTAACAGGCTAAGACAAGACATATGGGATGCTGAAACACAATTAAGAGGTGAGATTACCAAACTACAGGCACACATCTTGCCTAATCTTACTATTCTACAACAGCATATTTCTGAAGCTAGAAACTTAATTGCAACCCCAGAGATGTCTGTAGTAGACAACATCTATGATATACACATAAGGATATCACTTGAGAACATGGCTCTAGAAATGGTTAAGGATAAATGGGAAAAGATGATGGAGGAGATCAAGTCCTCACATTCCCACCTTTTTGACAAGATGTAAGTACCTTTGCATTTATTATCAAAAAAGGAGGAACAGAAATGTAAGTATATTGTATGTACAAAAGGAACAGATATGTAAAGATAGTTATGTACAATATATCAAAAAGAAGGGAAAAGATTTAAGTACATAAGGAAATTTATATATACTTACACTTACCAGAAAATACATAGGGGGAGTCATTCAACTGACTAAGGAAGAAGTATACACAGGTGTACATACTAATACATTCAGTATGTAGCACATATCATGTTTTTGATACTAATGTCAAAGGGGGAGATTGATGACATTAATTTTTCCATTAGTACACTTAGTGAAAAACATTGACAAAGATCATCGGTACAAGCATAACCGGCAGACAAAAAGCATAACTGGAAGACAACAAGCATGCTCAACAAAAAAAAAGTCACGAGAAAATGTTAAGTATAGAATTGACCAACAAACACTGACAAGTGTTGCACCGACAAAGTAAATAAGACATCACCGACAATATAGTTTTGAGAACATTGCCAACAGAGAAGAAAAGGCATACCCGACGAACAGTTCAAGAAAGAAACACTCACGGAGAAGAAAACTGACAAAATGATAGAGAAGCCCAAGCATCAGTGTATGTGGTAAATTTGGCCTTGTTAATTCACCATACACTTCAACATAGTCCTTCTTCACCAGATACAAACAAGATTGAATATGAGATTATTCATCCTGTCTACCTGCATGATTTGACCTGTTGCCTTCTATCCAGACGGGGTTTTTGAAATTGCTCTCAGAATGAGAGTCTCACAACCATGGACCAATCTAGGAACAAAGGATTTATCATGATGGATGCAATACAATGCAATATTATACTAAGAAATGAGAGATATGAAATAATCTAAGACATGATGATCAATGCAATTATTCTAGAAATTGAAGCTATTCTATTGCAATATGAAATTATTCTATATGAAGCTATGACAATAATTCAGTATTCTAACAATGCATAAAAGTAAGTGGGGTTTTAGGGGTTTTGAATGAAGAATGAGAGTTCTTTTATAGACTCAGAGATTATCAGAATAGAAACTTTCCTCTTTGAAATAAAATAGATAGAAAAGCCAATTTAAATTAGAAAGCTTTATTCAAAAGAATACAATAAATTATTTTCTTCTTGCTTTAACTGTTTTCTTTCTTTGATTTAATTCTGTTTTATTTGAATTAAATTATTTTCTTTCTCTTTAAAGCCCAATTAATTCAAAGTTTCCATTTCTAAATAAAAGAAAGATTTATGATAGAATATTCAATTAATTAAATAAATATGACCTCATAATTGCTTTTTCTCAATTATCTGAATATTAAATTCCATCATTGAAATGAGGATATTTATTTAATAATTAAATATTATTTAATT